>JACGTJ010005581.1:0-16876 GCA_014858695.1 Chrysomya rufifacies | reverse complement strand
CAGAAAGTTATTTATTAACAATTGCCAAAATGGAATTGTTTAATAATTCATTTATTTATTTATTTTTGTATGCAAATAAAATTTTAATTCAACCTTTATTTTTATCTAAACATAAGCGCCAGAATGTTATTATTATTAGTTAGTTATCTTATCAATAAATAATACATTTGGCAATGTCTTATAATGTCTTGACAAAAAAAATTTCAAATTGAATTTTGCAATATTTATTTTTAGTTAGCAATAATAATAATAATAATGGTTATGCTAATGATTTAATACAAAAATTTTTTGATAATTAATTAATTTGATTTTTTTGTTTATTTGGTGTTTTGGTGGTGTGCCCCTAAACAAATCTTAACAAATGTAAAAAGTTTTTTTTTTTTTTTTTTTTTGAACAGAATCTAAAAACCCACTTGTATGTTCATTGTTGGAAATTTAAAAAACAAAATAAATTTTTAAGAGCAGCTAAAGATAGCGCTGCTGCCTTAGAAAGAAAACAATATTTAAATAATAACAAAAAAAAAAATACAAATTAAAAGCAAAAATATTGACAGCAGCCAGGTTGTTACGAGCTCTAGTCGTTAAGCAAATGATCAGTTCATATTTAGTGCTGGTACGCGACGGTCGACTTTTCCGAAATATAATAAAAGTAAATTAATTTTGAAACTAGAAAAGAAAAAATTTAAATTTTTAATTAATTTCAAAAAAAAAATTATTTAAATTAATAAAATTTAATTAATAAGGAAAAATATTAACAGATTTTTTTTTTTTTTTTTTTTTGTATTATTTTTATAATTACAAAAATAAAAATTTGTTAGCTTTATTGTTAACTTTGAAACAGAAGCAAACAAAATACATGAAAAAAAAACAACGAAAAAAAGTAAAAAAAAAAAATTCAAATAAAATTTATTTAGTGTTGTCATTTCTGGGCAAATGAACGTAAAATTCGTGGTTGGAACCTTTTTTCAGTTTGTTGTGTGTGATTAAAAGCTAAAAACGAGCAAAAGGCGCTAGCGCTAGAATTTTTATTATTATTTGTTTGTCTATATTCTACTAAATATTTCATAGATATTTATTTTGTTGTTTCTCAACCAAAAAAACAAGAAAAAAAAGTGTTTGTTGTTATTTTTATATACCGAAAGATATAAAATAAAAATTTGCTCTTTCTCTTAGAAAAGAATTTTTTGAAAAATTTATATATAATTTTATTTTTTAGTATGAATGAGTCCATTTAACAAAGTGCCAGTGAATAATATTTTAAAAATAAAGCATTTCGTAGTTTTTTTTTATAATAAAAAATTTTCTGTTTTTTTTTCTATTTTTCGTGACAACTAATCAATAAAAAGAAATTATTGTATAAAACAGAAAAAAAAAAAATTAGTTAAGAAATCAAAAGGAAAAGAAATTAAAATAAAAAACACACGCATACGAAAAATTTAAACAAAATAAAAAAATAACGAATAATTCCTAAAGATACAAAAAAAGAAAAAAAAAGTATTCGAAAGTTTTGAAAAAAAATTTAAATAAAACATAACAAAAAATTTAAAAACGTATACAAAAAACAAAAAAATAAAAAAAAAAAATAAAATATTTAACACGTGGCAACCATTTCTGTAAAAAGTTTTTGAAGAAAAAAATAAGAAAATAAAATCAAAATGGTCTCAAAGAATGCCAAAAAGAAACAACAGCAACAAAATGTTGCTACAACATCAAACACATCTAACAAGGCAACAACATCATTATCATCCACCTCCTCCTCCTCCAACAACAACAACAAGAATACCATCAACAAAACTTCCACTAACAAGGCTGTGAAACAAATGCAACAAGAATTATTAGATCATACACATGATCAAGGTATAGTTAGCTCCGAATCTGGAGATATTCATGTAGCTAAACACTATCAAACATCGACCAAGTCTTCGTCCTCAAAATCGGCCATTAGTGAATCTAGTGTTACCGAAATACAAGCGAATAATGAAACTCTAACTTCATCCTCCAAAAGGTTTAGCTCAAAATCTCAACAGCATCATGAAGAAATTATGGATGAATTTTCCACTTCATCATCTATGGGTCAGGTTATATCCTCTCTAGATTTGGTTAGTGAATCAGCTATAAAGGAACCAGTATTTTCTGTACCCATAGATGTCGTTGAAATTTCCAATTCTAATACTATGGGTAGTATGAAAAAATATCAATCTTCTTCCAGCACTTCAACGTCACAGTTGACTTCTCATTCCATGAGTCAAAATATGGCCTCCATAACAAGCTCCTCCACGACTGGCAAAGCCATAACAGATGGCTCCACGCCTGCAGGAGGTTATATAGTAGATGTGGAATTTAAGCCAGAAACTGTGATTATAAGAGATGAATCGATGGCTACGAAACAAGAATATCAAACGATGGCAACAACGATCAATGGTGCTACTGAAATGACATCATCGTCGAATACATCAAGCCAGTTTAAAGCGGCAGAAGCTGTTAATGGTCAAATAACACGAGCAGAGCAGCACAGTAACGCCAACTCTGAAAAACAACATTATTCATATCCCCCTAAAAACGCAGCAGTTGGCGTTAATGACAATAATAATGGAGCTGATGTATTGCTGCATGAAACATATGAAGTTTTAATGCCGCCAACGCCAACTCCTTCGACGTCATCAATGACATCTATGAATGTAATAAACAACAACAGTAGCAGCAAGTCTTCCAACATACAACAAATTGATGACTACACTGCCATCATTGACAATAACACAAATACTACTACTACTACTAACACTAACAATAATACTACGTCATCATTAAACAGTATTCAAGAAAATAAAGCTTCCAATACTACCACCTCCTCCAACACCCTCAATACTACCACTTCTTCTACTACACTTAATAGCAAAGCATTACGTGATACTCAACTTATGAGCAATAAAAAATCTTCTCTAAACTCTAAACAAGTTATCACCGAACAAGAGAGTCTTACTCAGGAACAATTAACCAAAAAGAGTAAATCTACATCGAAAAAAGAGATTTATGATGTTAAAACTAAAACCTGGAGTGAATTTCATGATGCCAACGATACTAAACAACCATCATACGAACGTTTCGTTAGCCATGATTCGGATGGTAAATGTAAAGTAACATATAAGAAAAAAATCTACGATCGTCGCAATAATAAGTGGCGTGTAGTCGAAGAGAAGACTGTTAATAATGCTAATGAAAAAGTATTCCCCGAAATAGTCGATGATGTCATAAATACAACAACTACAACTTATACAACAAAGATTTATGATTCGAAGCTAGGTCAGTGGAAAGTTGTGGATGAGAAATCGTTTGTTGATACGAAAGCGTTTGTACCGCAAGATATTGCTCGTGAAATTGAGAAAGACAATACAGATGTTGCCAATATAACGACAACAACGGAGATAACAAAGGTAAGAAAATAAGAGTTTGATAAAATAAGAGAAACTAATAAAAGATTGATAAAGAGAATATACAATTTGAGATATTAGCATAACAAATTATTAACAAATGATGACAGTTATTGGACATTGACTAAAACAAATCAAGAGAGATATTTTTACAGAATTTTATTATCCCATTAGCTTTAACCGGTTTGCTTTTCTGCCTCATGATATTTTATCGGGTTTAAAACTTGAAATTAAAAAAAAATGTTGCTTAATTAAATTCATACATTTTTGAATAAAAAATAGAAGAAAATGTTAGATACAATTTGATTGAATCTTATAGATACTCCAACAAATCATAATTTATATGTATGTATCAAATGACCTAACATCATATGAATTAGTAGAAGCTGTGATTTTCATATCCAAAAATTATTCATGGAAAAGAAATGTCTTATATTCTACTGCTCTGAATTCCCATTCCCCTTATGTAATGCGCTAGTTGTAAAAGGCTTAGAACTATTATTCAAAGCACATTTTTAGCACATTTATATAGGATAAGATCAAATCATATTCCGCATTTAATATGCAGAACTTTTTTATGGATCTTAATTTATGTTTCAAAATTCATTCTTACCATCAGGTAGCCAGTCTCTATACAAATACTTTTCCAGAATGAGGATTTTACACTGTTAAATGCCAAAGTATGTGGGAAAGATCTTACTGAAATTTATTTACTTTTGTACTAGGAGAGAGCCAGTTGAAATTGGTTTTGGATCTTGGATTTCATATCAATCCATTCCATTATTTCACCTAACTCCGGATGCAAATATCTTACCCGAAATGAAATTTACAGCAAAAAATCATTTACACAGAATATATGTCCCTTTAAATAAAAAATAATTCGTAAATCCATTGAAAAATTCTATGCTTATATAGTATAGTCGGGCTTTATTATGAATTAGCTGTGGATTAGAGTACATCCTTTGAAATTATTCGTCAACAATTATTGGTTTTTTACAATTTGCGAGCAATCTAATAGAAATATTTTGACGCTTCTCAGAAATTATCTTAATGACATAATTGGGATCGGATGATTTTATTGTTCGAACTTTTATGCTGAACTTTATACCTTATGCTTCAATACCCTTCACCAAGACAGATATTTTTTACCTATATCAAGAATGTTGTGCACTAATTGCGATCAAACTTGAGTTCAATTGACGTTACTAGTGTAATTTTTATTTAAGTATAATTTCGTTATATTTAGAAATTATCAATATTATATAGATTAACGTACCGATTTTCGGTTTATAAATCGATTTTGTACAAAGGATGTAGATTAACGTAATGATTATTGGTTTATGGACCTATTTTGTACATTAGAAAAAAATTATTAAAAAATCCCAATTTACGTTTCTCATTTTGTTCGTACGTTAATCCATCTTTCAAAATAATGATAATACCGGAAAACTGCCCCCTTGTTAAACCTAATTCCGTTAAAATATTCCTCAAAATAGTATGAATTACATATTTTTAAGACCAAAATGATACATCAAATAGTATTTTAAACAAATTTGCTTACCCAAGACAACAGAACGGACGGACATCAATCGACTTAAGATCAATAATTTTATAATATAACACATAATTACCAATATTTTAAAATTCTATAGAATAATAAAGTAGTCAATGATAATTTTGATTTTTACAGGATAATACTAAGAAAATTTTAAGAGATTTGCTTTAGTTATTTAACCGTTTAAAGAGTTCAAACAAATATATGCGAATTCATTTAAGCAGGGAATTTTTGATATAGTAACTAATAAATAAACAAAATCTTGTCTAAAATATTTAAAATATTTCTTTAATTTCGTTTTATTTAGATCTACGATGCTAGTATTAATGACTGGCGTGTTCTAGATGAAAAAACGCGTACCGATGTCATTGAAAAGATTGTAGAGACTCCGAAAAAAACCGTTTACATCGATGAATATACAGAAATTGAAAAGAATGCTAAAATATTGGAAGATAATGAAAATATTGAATACAATTTGAATAAAACTTCAAAACGTAAAGATGTAACGGAAAATATTTACGACGAAATAAATGAAACGGAAATAAATCGTAAGAAAATAACCGACTCAAGAAAGGTAATTGTAGTAATTTTTTTTGTTATTTTGTTTCATTTATCGAACATAAATTTATTAAAAATTAAAAAAAATATCAACAGGATGGAGTCGATAAAAGGACAACCCAAAAAACTACTCACACTGAGATGTGTATATGTGAGATTTGTACTTGCGGGTAAGTTTGAATTTAAAGTCAATATCTCTTTGCAAATATTGTAACAAATATCTTTTTTTAGACGTCATCATTGTACAACTAACGATATATCTTCAACAACCACCTTAAAACAGGATACTCTTCTAGAATCTACAGGTATAATTTTGTAAAATTTCAACTTAAGCTAAAACTAAAAATTTCTCCTTAAACATTTTTTTCAATAGATATGGTTGACAATGTTGAAATCACAAGAGTTCGCACCAATACTTGGTCGAAATCCGATTACGAAGACAATGAATCTCTTACCAGCACTAGCACCACAATTCGGAAAGGTGACAAATACATTCCTAAACCACTACCAGTTACCGAAAGACATTTAGATAGTACTAAGGAAATAACCGAACAAGAAGAATACGAATATATAACAAGAACCCAACCTGTAAGACCCCATGACAACTTAAAACCGGAAGGTGAATTTTACAAACCGGAAAAGGACGAATACAAACCTTCGGAAAGACCCAAACCAATTAAACCAGAAGATAATTTAAAACCTGAAGGCGAGTTTTACACTCCGGAAAAACCTGGCTACAGACCTTCGGAACGTCCAACACAAAAGCGTCCTGAAGATAATCTAAAACCTGAAGGTGAATTTTATACACCAGAAAAGCCTGGTTATAGACCGGCTGATAGAACTGAAGTAATAATACGTAAAGACAATCTTCGTACCGAAGGTGAAATGACATTTACAGAAAAAGAAGAATACAAATATGTTGAGAGACCACAAGCAGTAGTTAGAGGTGATAATTTAAAACCAGAAGGAGAATTTTATACTCCAGAAAAGCCTGGTTATAGACCGGCAGAAAGACCTCAACAAAAACGTCCGGAAGATAATTTAAAACCGGAAGGTGAATTTTATGCTCCTGAGAAACCTTCTTACAAACCTGGTGAACGACCAGCTCAAATACGTCAGGAAGATAATTTAAAGCCGGAGGGAGAATTTTATACACCAGAGAAACCTGGCTTCAGACCTGCAGAAAGACCACAACAAAAACGGCCCGAAGACAATCTCAAACCCGAGGGTGATTTTTACGCTCCCGATAAGCCTAAATACAAACCTGGTGAAAGGCCAACGCAAGTTCGTCATGAAGATAATCTTAAGCCCGAAGGTGAATTTTATACTCCCGAAAAACCCGGTTTCAAGCCAGCAGAAAGACCACAGCAAAAACGACCTGAAGACAATCTCAAACCTGAGGGTGAATTCTATGCTCCCGATAAACCGACATATAAACCTGGAGAAAGACCAACGCAAGTTCGTCATGAAGATAATCTGAAGCCAGAAGGTGATTTCTATACTCCAGAAAAACCAGGTTACAAACCTGCAGAAAGACCCCAGCAAAAACGTCCTGAGGATAATCTTAAACCAGAGGGTGACTTTTATACACCGGAAAAACCTTCATACAAACCTGGAGAAAGGCCTACACAAGTTCGCCCTGAAGATAATCTTAGACCTGAAGGAGAATTTTACACTCCAGAGAAACCTGGTTTCAGACCAGCCGAAAGGCCGCAACAAAAACGTCCTGAAGATAATCTTAAACCTGAGGGTGATTTCTACGCTCCGGATAAACCACATTATAAACCTGGTGAAAGACCCACTCCAGTTCGTCATGAAGATAATTTAAAACCAGAAGGTGAATTTTATACTCCTGAAAAACCTGGCTTTAGACCAGCTGAAAGACCTCAACAAAAACGCCCAGAGGACAATTTAAAACCAGAAGGAGATTTCTATTCACCCGAGAAACCCCAATATAAACCAGGTGAGAGACCAACTGCAGTTCGTCCAGAGGATAATCTGCGACCTGAGGGAGAATTTTATACTCCTGAAAAACCAGGTTTCAAACCAGCTGAAAGACCTCAACAAAAACGTCCAGAGGATAATCTAAAACCAGAAGGCGACTTTTACACTCCAGAAAAACCTCAGTATAAACCGGGTGAACGACCTACACAAGTTCGCCCAGAAGATAATTTACGACCTGAAGGTGAATTCTACACTCCAGAAAAACCTGGCTTCAAACCAGCTGAAAGACCTCAACAAAAACGTCCAGAAGACAATTTAAAACCAGAAGGAGATTTCTATGCACCAGAAAAACCGCAATATAAGCCTGGTGAAAGACCTACACAAGTTCGTCATGAAGATAACTTAAGACCAGAAGGCGAATTTTACACTCCAGAAAAACCTGGATTCAGACCCGCTGAAAGGCCTCAACAAAAACGTCCAGAAGATAATCTCAAACCAGAAGGCGACTTCTACACTCCAGAAAAGCCACAATATAAGCCTGGTGAGAGACCATCACAAGTTCGTCCAGAAGATAATTTACGGCCCGAGGGTGAATTCTACACCCCAGAAAAACCTGGTTTTAGACCCGCTGAAAGACCACAGCAAAAACGGCCAGAGGACAATCTCAAACCCGAGGGAGACTTCTATACACCAGAAAAACCAAAATACAAACCGGGCGAAAGACCATCCCAGGTTCGCCCAGAGGATAATTTAAGACCTGAAGGTGAGTTCTACACACCAGAAAAGCCAGGTTTTAAACCTGCCGAAAGACCTCAACAAAAACGGCCTGAGGACAATTTGAAACCTGAAGGCGACTTCTATACTCCCGATAAACCTCAATATAGGCCTGGTGAAAGACCTTCTCAAGTACGTCCGGAAGATAATCTAAGACCTGAAGGAGAATTCTATACCCCTGAAAAGCCAGGTTTTCGTCCAGCTGAAAGACCACAACAAAAACGCCCAGAAGATAATCTTAAACCTGAGGGTGATTTCTATACACCCGAAAAGCCTCAATATAAGCCTGGTGAAAGACCTACACAAGTTCGCCCAGAGGATAATCTAAGACCTGAAGGCGAATTCTACACACCTGAAAAACCCGGTTATAGACCTGCGGAACGACCAGTTCAAAAGAAACCCCAAGATAATTTGAAACCAGAAGGTGAATTTACGGTTCCTGATAAACCTAAATTTACACCTGCCGAAAGAACTGAACGTATAGTTCGTACAGACAATTTACGAACTGAAGGCGAAATGACATTTGTGGAAAAACAGGAGTATACTTACGTTAAAAGACCAGAAGCTGTCAGACCGGAAGATAATCTTAAGCCTGAAGGTGATTTCTATACACCAGAAAAGCCAGGTTATCGTCCAGCTGAAAGACCACAACAGAAAAAACCTGAAGATAACCTTAAACCCGAAGGTGATTTCTATACACCTGAAAAGCCAGGGTACAGACCAGCGGAAAGACCAGTCCAAAAACGACCAGAAGATAATCTGAAACCAGAAGGAGAATTCACTGTACCTGATAAACCTACTTATCAACCAGCTGAAAGAACTGAGCGTATAATAAGAAAAGACAATCTTCGCACAGAAGGAGAAATGACATTTGTTGAGAAAGAAGAATACCAATATGTCAGAAGACCAGAACCGGTTAAGCAAGTAGATAATCTAAGACCTGAAGGTGAATTTTATACTCCAGAAAAACCAGGCTATAAACCTGCAGAAAGACCTGTTCAGAAACGTCCTGAGGATAATTTAAAACCAGAAGGCGATTTTTATGCTCCCGAAAAACCTGGCTTTGTTCCAGCAGAGAGACCAATACAGAAAAAGCCTCAAGATAATCTTAAACCTGAAGGCGAATTCACCGTTCCAGATAAGCCTGAATACAGACCAGCTGACAGAACCGAACGTATCATTCGTAAGGACAATCTTCGCACCGAAGGTGAAATGACATTTGTTGAAAGGGAAGAATATCAATATGTTGTGCGCCCAGAACCTGTTAAAAGATTGGATAATCTTAAGCCAGAAGGTGAATTCTATGCTCCTGAAAAGCCGAAATATATGCCAGGTGAAAGGCCAAAACAAGTTCGTCCAGAAGACAATCTTAAACCAGAGGGTGAATTCCATACGCCAGAAAAACCAGGATATCGTCCAGCAGAAAGACCAGTGCAAAAGAAGCCTGAAGACAATTTGAAGCCCGAAGGCGACTTTTATACTCCTGAAAAACCAGGTTATCGTCCTGCCGAAAGACCAGAACAGAAGAAACCAGAAGATAATCTGAAGCCTGAAGGTGACTTTTATGCTCCCGAAAAACCTAAATTTATTCCAGGTGAACGACCATCACAGGTACGTCCTGAAGACAATCTTAGACCTGAAGGAGACTTCTACACACCTGAAAAGCCTGGTTACCGTCCAGCAGAAAGGCCAGTTCAAAAGAAACCCGAGGATAACCTCAAGCCTGAAGGAGATTTCTACACACCTGAAAAGCCAGGTTTCCGCCCAGCAGAACGGCCAGTGCAAAAGAAACCTGAAGATAATCTTAAACCAGAAGGAGATTTCTATACTCCTGAAAAACCGGGTTATCGTCCAGCGGAAAGACCAGAACAAAAGAAACCAGAAGATAATCTGAAGCCTGAGGGTGACTTTTACGCTCCCGAAAAACCTAAATTTATTCCAGGTGAGCGACCATCTCAGGTACGTCCTGAAGACAATCTTAGACCTGAAGGAGACTTCTATACACCTGAAAAGCCCGGTTATCGTCCAGCAGAAAGGCCGGTTCAAAAGAAACCAGAGGATAATCTCAAGCCTGAAGGAGATTTCTATACTCCTGAGAAACCCAGCTTCCGGCCTGCCGAACGACCAGTGCAAAAGAAACCAGAAGATAATCTCAAACCTGAAGGTGATTTCTATACTCCTGAGAAACCGGGTTATCGCCCAGCAGAAAGACCCGAACAAAAGAAACCCGAGGATAATCTGAAGCCAGAAGGAGATTTCTATGCCCCAGAAAAACCAAAATTCGTTCCTGGAGAAAGACCTAGTCAAGTTCGTCCAGAAGATAATCTTAGACCAGAGGGTGACTTTTACACACCTGAAAAACCAGGCTATCGACCAGCGGAAAGACCTGTTCCAAAGAAACCAGAAGATAATCTTAAACCTGAGGGTGATTTCTATACACCAGAGAAACCTGGATTCCGTCCTGCTGAACGTCCAGTGCAAAAGAAACCTGAAGATAATCTTAAACCAGAAGGAGATTTCTACACACCTGAGAAAACTGAATTCAAACCTGCCGAAAGACCTGTTCAAAAGAAACCAGAAGATAATCTCAAACCAGAAGGTGATTTCTACACACCAGAGAAACCTGGCTTCCGCCCTGCTGAACGACCAGTTCCTAAGAAACCAGAAGATAATCTGAAACCAGAAGGAGATTTTTACACACCTGAGAAACCAGGTTACCGTCCCGCCGAAAGACCTGAACAAAAGAAGCCCGAAGATAATCTGAAACCGGAAGGTGACTTTTATACACCCGAAAAACCAAAATTCGTTCCTGGTGAAAGACCATCACAAGTTCGTCCTGAAGACAATCTTAAACCTGAAGGAGATTTTTATACGCCCGAAAAGCCCGGTTACCGTCCGGCTGAAAGACCCGTTCAAAAGAAACCAGAAGATAATCTTAAACCTGAAGGTGATTTCTATACTCCAGAAAAACCGAAATTTGTGGCAGGAGAAAGACCTACTCAAGTTCGTCCTGAAGATAATCTAAGACCTGAGGGTGAATTTACCGTTCCAGATAAACCTACATACAGGCCTGCCGAAAGAGTAGAGCGTATCGTAAGGAAAGATAACCTTCGAACTGAAGGAGAAATGACATTTGTCGAAAAAGAAGATTATCAATATGTTGTGCGTCCAACCCCTGTGCGTCCTGAGGATAATTTGAAACCAGAAGGTGATTTCTATACTCCCGAAAAACCTGGTTATCGTCCAGCAGAAAGGCCAGTTCAGAAAAAACCAGAAGATAATCTAAAACCAGAAGGAGATTTCTACACACCTGAAAAACCTGGTTTCCGTCCTGCAGAAAGACCAGTTCAGAAAAAACCAGAAGATAATCTCAAGCCTGAAGGAGATTTCTACACACCTGAAAAACCTGGTTATCGTCCCGCTGAAAGACCTGTTGCAAAGAAACCTGAGGATAATTTGAAACCGGAAGGAGATTTCACCGTTCCGGATAAACCCACCTACAAACCTGCGGAAAGGGTAGAACGCATCATTAGAAAAGACAATCTTCGAACTGAAGGAGAAATGACGTTTGTCGAAAAAGAAGATTATCAATATGTTGTGCGTCCAACCCCTGTACGTCCCGAAGATAATCTAAAACCAGAAGGAGATTTCTACACACCTGAGAAACCTGGTTTCCGTCCTGCAGAAAGACCAGTTCAGAAAAAACCAGAAGATAATCTCAAACCAGAGGGAGATTTCTATACACCTGAAAAACCTGGTTTCCGTCCTGCAGAAAGACCAGTTCAGAAGAAACCAGAAGATAATCTTAAACCAGAGGGAGATTTCTACACACCTGAAAAACCAGGTTACCGTCCAGCAGAAAGACCTGTTCAAAAGAAGCCTGAGGATAATTTGAAACCCGAAGGTGACTTCTACACTCCAGAAAAACCAGGCTTCCGTCCTGCTGAACGACCAGTTCAAAAGAAACCTGAAGATAATCTCAAACCGGAAGGTGAATTTTACTCGCCAGATAAACCAAAATTCGTTCCTGGTGAAAGACCATCACAAGTTCGCCCTGAAGATAATCTTAAACCAGAAGGAGACTTCTATACTCCTGAAAAGCCAGGATTCAGACCAGCTGAAAGACCTGTTCCGAAGAAACCAGAGGATAACTTGAAACCTGAAGGTGACTTCTACGCTCCCGAAAAACCAGGCTTCAGACCTGCTGAACGACCAGTGCAGAAGAAACCAGAGGATAATTTGAAACCCGAAGGTGACTTCTACACTCCCGAAAAACCGGGCTTCCGTCCAGCAGAACGTCCAGTTCAAAAGAAACCAGAAGATAATCTTAAACCTGAAGGCGACTTTTATGCTCCCGAAAAACCAGGTTTCCGTCCAGCAGAAAGGCCTGTACAAAAGAAGCCTGAGGATAATCTAAAACCTGAAGGTGACTTCTATACTCCTGAAAAATCTAAGTTTGTCCCAGGTGAAAGACCAAAACAGGTGAAACATGAAGATAATCTTAAACCAGAAGGTGATTTTTACACACCTGAGAAACCAGGCTTCCGACCAGCTGAAAGACCAGTTCAAAAGAAACCTGAAGATAATCTCAAACCCGAAGGCGATTTCTATACACCTGAAAAGACTGGTTACAAACCTGCTGAACGTCCAGTAGTGAAGAAACCTGAAGACAATCTTAAACCTGAAGGTAAATTTACTGTTCCTGAAAAACCTGGATTTAGACCTGCTGAAAGAACAGAAAAGATTATTCGAAAAGATAATCTTCGCACTGAAGGAGAAATGACATTTGTAGAGAAAGAAGAATACAAATATGTCAAGAGACCAGAACCAATTAAAAAAGGAGATAACCTTAAACCTGAAGGTGAATTTTACAAACCTGAAAAACCGAAATTCATTCCTGGTGAAAGACCTTCTCAAGTACGACATGAAGACAATCTTAAACCTGAAGGTGAGTTTTATTCTCCTGAAAAGCCCGGTTATAAACCAGCAGACAAAGTCGTTCCAAAGAAACCTAAAGATAATCTTAAACCCGAAGGTGAGTTTACAGTTCCCGATAAGCCAACCTTCAAACCAGCTGAAAAGACCGAGCGTATAATAAGAAAGGACAATTTGCGCACTGAAGGTGAAATGATATTTACAGAGAAAGAAGAGTATAAATACGTTAAGAGACCAGAACCTGTAAAACTAAAGGACAACCTAAAACCAGAAGGAGAATTCTATACTCCTGAAAAACAAGGCTTTAAACCAGCTGAAAGACCTGTTCAAAAGAAACCTCAAGATAATTTAAAGCCAGAAGGAGAATTTACTGTACCAGAAAAACCTGGCTACAAACCTGCAGAAAAAACTACACGTATTATCAGAAAAGACAACTTGCGTACTGAAGGTGAAATGATATTCACAGAAAAAGATGAATATAAGTATGTTAAGAGACCAGAACCCATTAAAAAGACCGATAATCTTAAACCAGAAGGTGAGTTTTATACACCGGAAAAAACTGGATTCAAACCAGCTGAACGTCCAGTTCAAAAGAAACCTGTTGATAATCTTAAACCCGAAGGAGATTTCTATGCTCCCTCTAAACCTGGTTATAAACCTGGTGAACGACCAGTTGCAAAGAAACCGGTTGATAATTTGAAACCTGAAGGAGATTTCGAAACTCCTGAAAAACCAGGCTACAAGCCTGCCGATAGAGTGCAAAAAGTTATACATAAAGATAATTTGCGAACTGAAGGTGAAATGATATTCGAGCGTAAAGATACTTACCAACATGTTAAGAGACCAACTCCAGTCAAACCGAAAGACAATCTGAAACCTGAAGGAGAATTTGTTACACCAGAAAAATCTCCATACAAACCAGGCGAAAGAGTAGAAAGGGTGATACACAAGGATAACTTGAAAACTGAGGGTGAAATGACATTTGAACAAAAGGACACCTATCAATACGTTAAGAGACCTACACCAATCAAACCAACTGATAATCTTAAACCAGAAGGAGAATTCTACAAAAAAGATAAACCAACAGGTCCAAAAGATGTGGTTGATAGACCAACACCAAAACGCCCAGTGGACAATTTGAAACTCGAAGGCAAAATGGAAATCGTCAAAAAGAACGAAACTAAAACTACTCAGCAAACAACTGTACGTCAAACTAAGAGCAAATACGCTCATAATAGTTCTTCCATAAGTTTGGGTTCTGATACCTCAATTCTTAAGACCACAAGTCAGATGAGTTTTGCTTCGGGTAAGACAGCTGTACCAGTAACTGACCTCAATACCGACAAACCTGCTGATGGTATGGTCATTGTTTCAACCAAGAAGGTTACTACCATCGTCGGTGGCAAAGCCAAAAAGGAGCCAGAAACACAATACATTAGAAGACAGGGCAAGGTAAACGTTATTGAGAATGTTGAAAAGTCATCAACATCTAAAAACATTAAGAATGTGGAAAATATACACAATGAAGATATTTCCGTTACTCAAAATCGTTTGACAACTAGAAACAAAACAATTTTGGACTCGACACAGCACGATACAAATCGTATAACGAATAGTAGCACAACTGTAAATGGCACAAGTAGAATTACTTCGGCAAATCATCAAACCGAACATGTTTGCTTAGCTGACAAGCTGGCATCTTCAAACAACCAGATTCAAGCAGATGGCACTACAATTATTCGTAGAGCTACATGTATTCATCAAAGAAACGGACAAAGTTCGGGTATGAAGAACATTATTAATGGGTCTGATACCACTGGTCATGTAATCCACACTCACGACAAACAAACCACTGGTCATGTAAGCCATACTCATGGAACCGATAGCTCAACCATTACTAGGAAAACAACTTCTATTAATCAAAGAAATGCTCAAAGTTCTGAAATGAAGAGTGTTATTAGTGGTACTGAAACCACTGGCCATACTACACACGTTCATGGCAGCGATGGCACAACTATAATCAGAAGAACATCCGGTGTTAATCAAAGAAATGGACAAAGTTCCGATATGAAGAGTATTATTAGTGGTGGTAGCCATGAAACTCAAACACATGGTAGTACATCTAAATTAACAAACACAGTTAATGGAACCACTGGCAATGTCACACGCTCCAGTTCCACCAACATGAGCTCAAACAGTTTAGAAAGCACAACGTCAACATCTACATCCATGTCGACTAGCAAACAGTTCCATCATCGTAAAACTGAATTCTCCTCGGAATCGAATGTGGCAAACACAATATTGCAACGTAAGAGTATACCGGCTGAAAACAATCAATACGGTAGCCTCACCTCAAATGCCAAAATACAACGTAAGAGCATAATGAACCTTAATGAACAACCCTCAAGCAATTGGTTCCCCAGTGAACGTCAGAGTTACACCAGTATTCATCGCCAGAGAGAAGCCGAATCTGCAGCCAACAACGAACGTCGTAGTCTAACTACAAAACATCGTGAACTTAAAGATCAACAATTGGCCAGCAGTAAATCGACAACGTCACATCAAACAAGTTCATCTGCTTTGGATTTCCCCTCGTACAGTAGAAGTTCCTCTGAACGTGTGGTAACACGTCAACGTGCCAATCAATCGTCCATATCTTTTGGCAATGAAACATCATCGAACATTTATAAAATGGAATACAAAACACTTCCGGTCACAACATGTGCTGTGCATAAGGTAACAAAAGGTGCATTCCAACAATCTAGGGATACTCAAGAACATAAATTTTTCAAAAGCAACTAATTAAGCAATTTTGTATTTTATATTCTTCTTAAACTTATAATTTTATTTTTTTCATGAAATAATCATTGTTAATGCATATTATTAATTATATAAACTTTATTTTTTTTTTGTTAACACATTTGTACTAACATTTTTACACATATAATGTAATAATAAAATAATACTATTTTTTATACATATCACAATAAAAAATAAAGAAAATCCATAATTTTTTTATTAATAAATAAAAGTGTCGAAATTTTAAAATAATGGTAATTTACTTTTTTCATTAATTTTATTGTATTATGGAAGAATTTTGTTGCGTGTAATAATAAATATGGGTTCCTAAAAGTATGTTAGAGTTGTGAATATAATAAGATCATTAAAATTGCTAAAAAAAAAATGTTAATGCATTAGCATAACTTAGGGGATTATTGATTTCTTTGAAAAATAGTGATGCCAGAAGAATATTAAAGAAGTAAGATCATATTCGAATCTTTGATACCCACCAACAACAGGCCTTATGTTAAATAAGTGGCATAAACCAACTTATGTGGGCTTGTTCGATTATTTTTATTTGTATCAAACATAAATAAATAGCTACCCATGTATTTATAAAAATGTGAAAGTTTATGTAATATGAGAATATCTGTATGAAGAAAAAAACACTGCAATATTAAACAACAACAAAAAGTTCTTAAATTCTTAAAAAGTTTTCATACAATTATTCAATTCATAAGCAATAACTCAAGAATATATGAATTTTGGGAATATTTTATAAATTTTTTATGTAAAAAATATATACTAAATTTCTATCGAATATGAAATTTTCAAAACTGTCATACCCTTGCTCATAGGGTATCGCAAATTGAACTATAACTAGAACTGAACTAGAACTGAA
>JACGTJ010005573.1:1766-13267 GCA_014858695.1 Chrysomya rufifacies | reverse complement strand
AGTTCTAGTTCAGTTCTAGTTCAGTTCAGTTTGACCTTGGTTAACAAACTGTCGTAACTGCTCCCTATAGAGGAAGCAAAATTTATAAATAAATTCATTTATTTATTTATTTCTTGTTAAAATGTTACAATATAACTACACCAAGTGCTTTAATTTTTTTCTTTATTTTCACCAACTTCAGGTTAAAACGTAATAACTTGTTCTTATGATTACGACATTTTAGTTTAAAATAAATATTTCTACTTCTTACATAAAATCCACTTGATATTCAAGAAAAAAAAAACATACAAAAATATTCAATAAATCTTGTTTTGTATTTAGGTAAAAAAAATAAAAACTTTATAACATATACTAAATGCAACAAGGGGGCAACAACAGTGCAATGCGAAAGTGCAACTTTAACATATGAAAATAATGAATTATGAGGCTGCCACAATAAAGAGAAAAACAAAAATAGCCGACACTAGTTACACAAAAACAATTGGAAACAAAAAATGTATTATTTATATTTTAAGGAAAAACATAAACTTTAGCCAACGAAAAATAAATGAAACATGAAAAAAGCTTGACTACAAGAAAAACCACTTTCATTTAATGGAAAAATAAAGAAAAAGTGAAGAAAAAACTTGAAAAATTTTTGAGAACAACCTGTTCCGAAACAAACTATAATGACAACAACAACACAATTTGTAGAGGATTAAGGCAAAGTGATTTGGCACAGCATGTGGCAAGCGGCTAAATACAAATTGCAAAATCTTATTTGTTCAAAAGATAAAGTTAAGCTTTAAGATAAAACAAAACTAGAAATTGTGTCATTAGTTATTTTAAATCAACAATTATTTGATTAATTATATATATAAAAAAAAATAATTTCTTTTAATTGCTGATTTTACATTTTGACATTTAGCTAATTACTTAAATTCATTCTTAATTTTTTTTTCGCTTTCAATTATTTATTTGTTATTTTATTGTGGGTTTTTGAATATTTCATAGTTGTTTGTAATTTCAATGTATCATTTTGTTTTTTTCTTCTTCTAAATTTTTGTGTTAAATAGTTTAAAATATTTCATTTGGTAATGTCAAGTGTATTTAAGGCTAGACTCGATTGCTTTCAAAGCTGCTAAGGCCAAGCCTTAAAATAAATCTTTGCATACCAAGATTTCAAAAACTAAAAAAAAATATAGCGAGAGTAGCAGCAACCTTTAGGTTTAATGGTTTATTTATATTTTCTAAAGTTTATATTTATACAGTATTAACATTTTTTGAAAAAAAAAAATTAAAATTAAAATTCATAAACTTAAGCTTAAGCTAATTTGAGTGTAGATTTATTTTTTTCACTTCTGGCTTTCTCTTTAATAAATTCTTGGCATGTTTCTTTTTGTTAACAAATCTACCATAAATTTGTTATAATTTTGCTAAAAAAAAAAAAGATTTTTATAAAATCGAAATATAACAGGATGTAAAATAAATGAATAATTTGGAAATTTGTTTATATTTTATGATATTTAATAAATAAAAATCATAATTAATGTTTAGGGAAATAAAAAATATGTTCTAAAAAGCGTTATAATATTTAAAATGTTTACAAAATTTTTGCCTTTGGAACACTTGAAACCATTTTTAAACATTGAATAAATCATATTTTAGAAACATTTTCCAAATTTGTTTACATTGATATGTGCAAAAAAGTGAGAGTTTATATTAAAAAACAGCTATATATTCTTTAAGAAAAAAGATCGGGTCAAACTTTTCGTAATGTTATAGTCAAAAATTTAACAAAACTTCTGAAATATACAAAAACAACTACAAATATGCGTTAAAAATTACAAAATATGCAATATAAATGCTCTAAAAGCTGAAATATGCTACAATATGCAGTTTTGAGTACAATATGCAAAAATATAAACTAACAAATTAGTGTCAAAATGGTTCAATTCATTTAAAACGTGCTAATATTATACTCCCGATTTAATTAAACATTCTCAAAAAAACATGCATTTGCATATTTTTGATTTCCCTACTAATGATTTGCTACATTACGTTTTAAATAACGCTGCTTTTGTAAACAGTACACATGAAAGATTAATGGAGAAAAGGTAATAATTATTCCTTTTTCATTTCAAGAGAATCCATATATCCACACTGGAGTTCACGAATGGTATTCAATTTTGAACTCATTGACAGTTCGCCACCCTTGAAAAAGAGTATCCAATCTATTTCTTTTTAAATTCATTTGTTACAATGTTTTATGTGATCTCAAGATATATATTTATTGAAAATATGCAAAAACATCGTATTTAGAATTATGTAGTTCATAAATGATTCACTGAATTGAGCTAAATGAGCAGTTCATTCATTCATTTGGGAGGCTTTAGCTGTCTATTTTACTTAAATTCGTTTCAGTGCTTTTGCTTTCTTCATTTTCACTTTTTCTTTTGAGGAAAATGTAAAAACTTAGCTAGATCAGTAAATCATGTTCACTATTTTAGTTCAATAATTCAATTTAGTTTTCCGAAGACGTATTACTTAATATTCTATTGAATTGCGTAGAGCGTACGAGTTTGCCTACTGAGATGAGCTAATCTGGGCGCTGACCTGATTTACCTAGCTCCATTTTCAATTGACGTAATGAGTGAATGAGCATTTTACTGAGCTGAGCTACACTGAGCACTCACTAAAATGAGCTGAAAAACTCAACACTAGTCGTAGTACCAAACACTTTGGGTCTTTTTTAGTTTAGAATATATAAGATTACCTATATTTATAGAAATATATTACATCCGTGTTTTTATAATTATCTTATTACCAACACAAACCATCCGTTTGGAACACACAATGTTTACAAATTGACAACAAACAGTTTGATTAAATGTAGGGGAACAATTTGATCAAAATCGTTGACAGTTTTATAACATCGTTTTGAATGTAATGTAAAAATAAGCATTTAATTATGAAAAATTATATTTCTAAGCCACTGTGCAATATAACAATTACATAATACGCGTTTTTAGACAATGCTGGAAACAATAAATTGCTTAATATTTGACTTTTTCCCCTTTTTTATCTTCGATTTACCAAAAATAAAGAATAAATTCTTAAACTAAATTAGATGCCAAACATATAATCTTCAGCCGAATTTATTTTTTAATTTTCTTAAAATTTTTAATAAAAATCTTAAATAACTTAACAAATATAAACAATTTCTCTATTAACTCAACTAAATATGTATGTTTCTTAAGTCTTTCGTTTGTTAGCATTAAAAATGTCAATTTCACTTAATCACAAAAAATGCAGTTATTTTTATCACTTCCTATAAAAAAACCAAAGAAAGTAAACTATTACAAAATAATCTCTATTATTTCTAAACAAAACAACAATAAAGTCGAACGTCAACAAGTTTCTAAATAAAAAAAAATCAATATCAAAAAAATAGTTGTCATACCAATATCTTTCATATGATACAATGAAAGCATCTCTATATCTATTTTATTTCGATCAAGTAATAAACCAAAAAAAATTGGTGCATCGCTCCCACCTTGTTTGAAATCATTTAAAAATAAGTGATTCTCATATCATGAATCTAAAATCATTACTAGAAAAATTTAGTCAGTAAACATCATCATAAATGTTATTATTATGGTCATCACCCAACAACTTTTTTTTGTTTTTTGTTTTGGTTTAAAGACAGCTCGTAATCGACTATTAACACAATTTTTAGTTTCAGTTCAATAACCACGTAAAAGAGACTCTAAAAATATAAAAAAAAATATTGGTCATACCATAGAAAATTAAAACAACAACAGAAAACAACTGAACGCTTATAGTAAATAAACAAACAAACAAACATCTGCAGTAGCTTTAATAAGCAACAACAACAACTAGAAAACTATGATAAAGAAATTTATGAAAGAATTCAATGAAGAGTGAAAGCAGTATAGAGTCTTGATTTTGAGGTTTGTCTCAATGTCCGTCTTACACGCTACAAAAACACGTTTGTCTTCAACATTATGTTTGTCTGTTCGAGAGTATGTGTTCATTCGCGAATATCTGTCTGTCTGTCTGTCTGTTTTTTAGCTGTTTTTTTTTTCTCCCCATTTGTATTTTCAAATTTGCCATACAAATTTAAGCACACACATTTAATGTGTACGTTTAAAGGCAAATGTGAATTACAAGTCATATCATGATGGCACAGTGGGAAATCTTGACAAAAAAGAATGCATCTTTTATTAATATTTAGTTGAAGTCTTAGAACCTAACATGTATACTTGTTAAAATCCTGGTAAGATTCTGTCAATATGAAGAAGTCTGTTCATTTGTCTGTTTTCAAAAAAAAAAAAATGGTACCAAATATTTCTCTTTGTTTAATATTCAAAATGTCCAAAATCGGTTTATGAACAAGAAAATTTTGGAGTTTAAAAGCCTAACTAACGAATTCATCAACCCAAAGTCTGACTCCTGAAGCTATGATGTTAACATTTGGTCTATGAATCGATCTTTGGACGAACATATATGATAAGTATGGATGTTTTGAAATCCGAAGGTTTTGGGGTTAAAAAAATGACAAAAAGATAAAACTTATATCTCCCTAACTAAGAAATACTCAAAGCTAATTTTATACTTTTTGCTATTATAACAAAAAGTAAATATTTTTTATATAATATAATAAAATTTTGAAGCACGATTGAAAGCAAGTATGAAAAGGTGGATAGTAAAATGTACCGAAGGTCAAAAACCGTACCAAAAACCTGAAAAAGTACCAACAACAAAAAAAAAATTACCATAAACGTAAAACAGTACGAAAAACACAAAAAGGTACCAAAAACTTAAAAATTACCAAATAATCTAAAAAAGTACCAAATAATGTTAAAAAGTACCAAAACCTTATAGAGTACCAAAAACTTAAAAATCCTAAAAAAAGCAAAAAATTAGAAAATTGTTTCGAAAAAATACCATAATTATAAAAAGTACCAAATTTCAAGTCCGTTAACGAAATATAAGGCAATATTTTATTATGTTATAAATATGTATGTAAAATGTCCATTTCATTTATTTCGCCCCACTCTTAGAATTTGCCTTAAATTTCTTATGTTGCATGATTAGACCAGCATCCACGCTCCCAAAAGTGAAAGTGTTTTGTAATGAAAAAAAAATTTCGTAAACATATTTTGTATGTATAAAATGTTTATACCCGAACAAAAGCAGAAAAAATTTTAACACAATATTTCTATCGTTATTTTTTCTTTTGAAAAATTTTGCTCAGTTTTCTTTAAATTTAACCCACTGTTCTTAAGATTCCAAAGAAAGACATTCGTCATCCATGGGGGCAAGTGTACAAAAATAACACATATATAAAAAGTGTAAGTTTTGTTTTCTATACAATTTATTTATAAATTGTTTTTTTTATATATATATATATTTTGCATTGATCGCAAATTTATAAGAGTTACAAAAATTTTAAATCAAAAAGTAAAACTTTTATTTCTTTCTGAACAAAACAGACAAATCAAACGATCATTAGCACAATTACTACAGTGATAATGAGGTTTAAATCTTTATAGTGATTTAAACCTCATTATCACAAAAGGTATGTATGTATTTTATATAAAATGATACTTTTTGTTATTTTTTTAGTTATTGTGGGTTTTATTGTTGTTGACGCGCTCCTATGTTCGCTGCTCGACAAGGTGACAGGGTTTTGATTGTAATTGACATTGCCGGTAAAACATTTTGTTGTACATTTACACACGTTTCACATTTTTTTGTTAAGGTACAATTAATGCCGGTTGTTTTGTTGAGTTATATTTTTTGAATTTATCTGATTTTTACTTTCATGCTTGAGTTGGATTTTTTTCAAAAAGATATTTTTATTTTTTTGTTGGTTTGTGTATTACTAATGAAATATTTTTGAAAACAGGTTGATTTTAATTCTAGATGAAATTGTTATTGATTGATATAAAAAAATATAAATTTTTGTAATGAAAATATGATATAATGGTGTAAATTTAGAGATAATTATATAAGAAAAGTTTATAAATATGGAAATTTAAAATAAACAATTTAATTATTTCATATATAATTTAGGAAATCATTTTATACTGCGGGAAAACAACGACATTATACAATATAATATTGTAACCTTACAACAATTACGTAGTCAATTTTTAAACATTCTGTTTCATATTGCATATCAAAATAATTTATCGTAACCAAAACAAGAAAATAAGTTTTTTGAATATCTCTATAAAAAAAATGTAGTAGTGCAGTAAGGGACTTGCTTCGCTGTAAGCAAGTAACCTTAGAATTCTATTTAGGCCCATTGTGATGTGCCTATCTTTTGAAAATGCGGAATGTCATTGTAGATTTAAGAAACTGCTCCTGCTAAAACATGTTAGTTTCTGCCTAGGGGGTACATGCGCTGAATATATGCCTAAACGTGTCTTTTTCCTCATCAAATAGCCCATCGATATGCTTCGCTGTAAGCAAGTACCTTTAGAGGACTATTTAGGCCCATTGTTATACCCTGATTTTTGAAAAAGCGGAACGTTATTCTAGTTTATAAAAACTGTTCTTTCTGAAACATTTTAGTCTGTGTCTTTGTAAGGTGGTACATGCGCTTAATAGACGTTATAACGAATCATCTTTTTCCTAATCAAATAGCCAATAGCCTTATCGATATCCTATCCAAAAACAAAATGGTTTAAATTCTTTTGTGATAACTAAAAATCCATAACCTACTTGATTTTGTTTAAGAAGAATATCCCATGGCAATTTCATTTGACCAAAATAAGCCGAGAAATCATACCGCAGTATCGTTTGCCCATATCGATAACCTATCCGAAGACAATATATTCTACGTAAACTAAGATTCCACATTCTTCTTGATATTGTAAAGGTATCAATTGAAGATCATATCATTGCATCACATTGCATATACAATCATAATGATATTTTTACCTTACCCCGTTAAAATTCAATGCATATTTGAGGCAGCATCAGAGACATCGAAATGCCCAGATTAAAATATAATATATAAAAAATATACTAGAGCCAGTATGTTAGGCTTTGTACAGTGGTTAGTGTGTAATAATTTAACCGAAGACTTAATTTCAATACTCCGCCCAGACATATTTCATTATTTACATTTATTTTGAAATTTGAAAGTAAAAGTATATAACTCTTTCAGAAAACTTCATTCCAACAAAAATTTAATAAAGAAAACAATAATAGTTGGTTGGGGAAAATTGTTATTTTTATATAGTATTTAACAACTATTTAATTTCGATTGGAACTGCAGAGATGGGATTTTTAATTTTTGAACTTGGAAACATCTCTTGTTTATTATGCATATAAATATTTTGACACCATTTGGTATCATTTTAAATACGTTTGTAAACATTTTTTCTATTGGTGTATATTTCTTATTTAATCCTGTAGTTTTAGTTTATTAATTCTAAACAATATTTGTTTTATTCATTTAAATATTTATTAATTTTTATAAAATTTTGTGTCCATATCCGCATTTTATTTGTCTTAATCAGCATGACAGTAAATTTTTGAAAACTAAATAATTTGTTTATAAATTCAATTGATTATTTGTATTTACTACTGAAACTTTAAACGCACGTTTTATAAAAAAAAATAAAATACGTAAAATGTATACACAAGATTTCATAATTGCAAACTAATAAACTCTAACTATGTCGCCTATAATATTTAGACAAAAAAAAATCACGACTGAACAATAAAGCAACAACTTCATTTTTAATAAATTCATTATTTTGTTTCTTAATCAATATATTTTGTATATGCACATAATTTTACAAAAAAAAAAAATCTAACAAAATAAAAAATAAATAATAATAATAAAAATCTCTAATACATGCGATTACCTTGAACTCATCTTAGTCAAGAAAAAATATCTAAACTTATAATTTACACATATACATTGTACAATTACACCTTAAATATACATCAACATAATATTTAACAAAAAAAAATTGAATTTTTATTGAAGACATCTTTATAACTTTTTATTTATGAGTGTTTTTAAGCAAAAATTCTTAACTAAATGCGGCTTTTTTCTATATTATTTCTTCAAATGCTTACAAACCCCATGTTAAGATATTAAAAATACCAAAAAAAAAACATAATATTTGACACTTGAAGGTGTTAAATGAATGAATGAGTTGAATAATGTTTAACACTAAAAAGAATTAACTGACATTTTTGTGTTAGTTTTTTTATACCCTACTCCAATATAAGTAATATTCAGAAATATTAGAAGAATTTCATTGAATTGAACTTAGTTCATACTGGAGTAAAATTGGCAATGTATGATCAAACGTTATTTCCCATAAAATCATATTTGCCCAACTACTTTAAACTCACAACTAGCAATTAATGTTCATTTGTCTGTGTATATTTTAGTGCTTCAATAGAGACCATCATTTCAAATGATTATCACTAACTTAGCCAAAAAAAGCCAATCACAAACGTACATAAAATTATTCCGTATGATGTAAGCGGTTAAGTCGAAAAAAAATAAACCATGTAAGTTTCAATTTTGAGGCCCTATTTTCCCTATAAGAACGATATTAACATATATAAAGATATGTAAGTTTCAATTCCCTCCAAACTGTTATCAATTTTTCATTCTTTTTTCCCTTGGTATTACAACTAATTTATAGAAGTATCTAGGACAGTGAAAATTATCGCGTGTCTTTTCTTTAATTTGCTACTCAAGCTTAAAAATCCCAAGTTTCTCTGTTTTAAGCGCGTCTGGAATAGTAGATATTTTCTGTTCATCAATCTTGTAAATTGTTAATAACGGAGGTTAGAATAACTTTTTCGAACAAGTTATAGAAAATCACATTCGACACTCCAATTTCGATGCCATTGAACTCATAACATTTTCTTTCAATTGAAAATGTTATGAGTTCTCATTCCTTTGTCCGTTTAGTTTCATTAATAGAAAATGAGTTCATTAAAAGAAAACTTAATACAATTAATTTTAATTTTCCCGTATTACGGAAAATGTTCTACTTCCCACCATTAGATGGAGTGCACATAGTTAAATTAGATGGCCTTTAGATTACGTTTATATGGCGCCTACATTTAACTTTTTTTTCGTTTATCGAATATGAAATTGTACCGATTCAACATCGATAATTTTCAAAATGAAGTTCTCTATTGAACTGCTCAAGCAGCTAACTACTTCTGATCTATGATCAAGTATTTCCCAAATAATGGCTTTTGTGACATCCACTGCATAGCTAGTTAAATTTAGAGGGCTTCGCTATCATGTATTCTGACAAGTTTCACGGACATCTGGACATCTAAGGAACATATTTGTAATTATGGTGCGTCAATGTCAGAGATACACAGAGTCGTTGTCGGGGGAATTATTCATGAAGCTGGTGTCTGATTTTGGATATAACAATTCGGTCTCGAACCAAATTCGAATACTGTAGTCCCATCCACTTCTCAACCTAAACAATTATCGAAATCGAAACAAATATATCGTTGAAGTTCTATGCTCCTTACAGGAATTAAGGAAGCATGTGTACTAATATTGAAATCAATATCGTCTTCAATTTGACATCTATTGAATTGTGATTTGATATCACTGAGTTTAGATAATTTCGTTATGAATTTGAAAATATCGTTTCATATTGAGAGTAGTGACACACTATAGTATACTTTTATGCAAGTTTGTGAGCAATACAAATTTAGTTCTATAGCAATATTCATAACTTTGTCCCACTATTTTGAGTCACTTCAGAGTGATCTTAAAAGAGTTTCGTATATAACCTTCAATTAGCCAATTGCCTGTAGGGTATTATGTTTATAGTTTCCTCGATTAGTATTCATTTCGTAAGTATTGTGTCTAAAAGCAAAATCTTATTATAAAGATTGCAAGGTGTATTGCTGTCATTAACAAATATGTTTTTACTACTCGTATTTTGTTTATTATCGTTTGTTCATTAATATATTTTATTAATTTTTTTCCAAAGATTTTATTTAAAAGACAAATACTTATTTTGTTTAGTTTAAAATGTTATTTATTTTATTACCTCTGCTAACTGTCGAAAATAATGTTTTTCAATCAACAACCAGTACAATTTTATAAGTAGTTGAGTAAAAATATTGATTTAACATTGGTAGCTGGCTTATTGATTTTGGTATTCTTTGTAGCTGGAACAAAAACGTGACTTTTTTAAAATATATTTTTAGAAAATAATTTTTGAAAAAAAAATATACTAAGTATTGGCTGTAAAATTTGTATTTAAATACAAATTTTACAGCCAAAAAAATAGTTTCTAAATATTTTCAACAATTAACAACTATTTTACTTTCAATTGAGTATTATTCAAGAAAAGTACTGAACAACATTATTTGTATTAAAGTCAGCTAATTTTTTCAATACACAAAATGCTAAACAATGGACAAAGAATGTTTATTTATTTAGAAAGTGTTTTAATGTTAAGCTAAAAGTAAAAAATTATAATTTTTAGAGAATTCATTTTTGCATTTTTAATATTAAAATATAGTAAATGTTTATATTTCTCTAGAGAGTATACGAAGTGTTTTTCACTTATTTGAGGGAATCATATTCGAAGAGCATAATACTATGATTGGAATATATGACTGAAATAATGAATAATGATTTTGAGAACTTACCAATAAGATTCCATAAGTCATAATTATGATTCTATTTTAGTATGATCATTTTATCAAATTATTTTAAGAATTTATCATATTATGACTATGTTTTATCATATTATTACTTCAGACATATAAAGTTTGATCTGATTAATCATGTTATGATCTCACTTGAACATGTATATGGTTTAAGTTTATGATTTCATTTAATCATGTTAAGATCCACTATATCATGTTTGTGATCTTATTTAATCATACCAATAATCCTATTTGGTTACATCTACAATCCTATTTTGAGAAAATTTGATTCAAATGAAATGTAGAATAGAATGAAACTATTAAATGGATTATGATCGAATGTAATAATGATATAATGGAATCAAAATCGTCATCAAATTGAACCATAAACATGATCAAGTAGAATCATAAACACAATTACATGGGATTTTTATGTTATTAAACATAGAAAAATCTATTACTTTTTTAAATATATTAAACTAAATGAGAATTGTAATGAAAATTATATGAAAGAAAATATGATTGAGCCAATCATTTGGAAATTATATGAAAGAAAAATATGATTCAATTAATCATGTTCATTAAATTGATTGTAGTTTTATAAAATATTATCCGCTATAACCGAGTTTCTATAACTATATTTGCCCATTTATGGCAATTGTGATTATGTTTTTTGCTTTCCATCTATACAAAACACATTCCCGCCATCAGAAAATAATGGAAGTATATTGGGTTTGTTATTCCTTTTGACACATGTTAATATGATCGTCTAAGACTGCAATATGTATATAAAAGTCGATCTTCTACGAAAGTTTAAAGTT
>JACGTJ010005558.1:2023-21672 GCA_014858695.1 Chrysomya rufifacies | reverse complement strand
TTGTTGGTGGGTATAAAATTCGTACAAGTCGAATATAATCTTAGTTGTTTATAACCGCGTTTGTCCAATTTCATTCATTTTGAGTTATTTGTGTCAAAATAATATATATGAAGGAGCCGAGGTATGGGATAAAATTTTCGAATATCATTAAACACATTCAAGATTTTTCTCAGCTTTTTAGCCAAACACCTTTATTAAATAACACAATTTTTATACCCACCATCAAAAACTTATTGGGGGCGTATTGCTTTTGTTATTCCTTTTGTAATTTGTTAAAATATTCGTCCAAGACCCCAACATGTATATATATTCGAGGTCCTGGTAAGATTATAAGTCGACGTGCACCGACCATCACCGCCCACCCAATCCGTGATTTTGATGTATTTTGTCACAAATATGAAACGATGAAATTTTTAATGCATCGCTAATTAGAAACTTGGACAAAAAATATATTAAACATACTTTAATATATTTTGATGGTGGGTAGTAAAGATTCGGTCAAGCCGAATGTAACATTCTGACTTATTTTAATTTAATTTTTAGATGTCGTACTAAATTTTTTTTTTAATTTAGCGGAAATCAAAGTCAGTTTCATTTAACTTAAAATTTTATGTATTTCTATTTTTGGCCAACTTTTATATGAACACATGACATTGTGACGACTATAATAATGTATAATAGCAACAATATTGCTACACTAACAAACAATTCAAAATAAATAAACTATTACTTTTATAAAACCTGTTGAAAATTTTGATTTAATAAGTACAAAATTAACAATATTTAATGTCATGGGAACTGTTGCACATTGCTAAAAATATAAATATGAACGTATGCAACTTAAACATACATAAATACAATATAGATATTGAAGAAGTCTACTAAATATTTAACTAATTTTACAACTTTATCTTATTGTTGAAATTTCAATTTTATATCCGCTTATGTACACACATACATATTTATGAATTGAAAATTTGAATAGAAAATATGAAAACTCCTATGAAAAATAAAAGCAAAAAGTTAAAAATAATAATGCAATATAGAGCATACAAAACGTATAAGAGATAATCATAAAATAGAACAAAATAAAATTATGTTAACGGTTTACACGAATCCATTTTCGAAAAAGTTATGGTTAGCTACTACTAACACAAATACTCAAGTATCTAAAGGTAAAAGTAAATTTAAATATCTGTTGAAAAAAAGAAACACTAACTTTTTTTATATGGATATATTTTTTTTTAAATATAGATAAAAGTTTGGGCGTGAAAGATAAAGTATTCCTAAATAGTAACCCAATGAACCAAAATACTGTTTTAAATTGAGTGGAAAAATAAAGAAGACTCATAAAAAATTACTTGAAAATATATCTTACTTTTTCCTATTCAAGTTTATGTTTTAAGTTTCTGGGTCATACCGAGCATTTTTTGGCTGGATGCTATTTTATCACCCCTTAGTATACAGTTTTTTACAAACTCGTTTTATGCCATAAGTGGAGATTAAGGGGGTAACTTCTCTTTTTGATCTATGGGTAACTGCACCCAGTTGGAAAACGCAACCCCACATCGAACTCTTTACGAGTTCTGTCCGCAATTGGAGCATAAACCAAGGTCTCGAAATTCTGCCCCAAAGGGCCGACCTTAATATCAAGGTTATATATAACGAATTGATCTATGCGCTCCCAACATCCTAAGGGACATCCACATCCAGATCTCGTAGGAAAATCTGACAAATACTAAATGAAATCCAAATAGTCCGGGTCTGATGATCATAAAATGTAGTAACACAAAATGCATAAACAGTTACCAAACTAACAATTAACAACCAAATTGTGTGACACCAGCAAGGGAACAGGACTAACAGTGCGACATAGAAAGGCTCGCTCCCACAAGAAAAACGGATAAGACAAAGCCAATAAGACCAATAACATACTGGAGCGTAGTAAACAAAATCATACGAAAAGCGAAACCCTAACAGCCAGGATACACATTTCGCCGTAAGGGGCATCGTCTTCTTAGACCCTACTTTAATTCCAGCATGTCCCGCTATAGGTAATACCCAAACCATTTAAATATCTAAAGTGATCATATTAAGGACACTCCGTAAGTAACGTCCTATTGTCCCTTCCCACACCCACAAGCCAATCCTAGTCAGTATGAACCCATACATTGTCCAAAGCCCATCTAGTCCGCCAACTACGAAACCCATTTGCTAGTATTCTAGACTGGTAGTCCCAGAACTGGTAGTCCCTGCATGGATAAGTGGAAAAGCGTATTAATTTTATTTTATTGACCACCTGGTAGTCCCAAAAACACATTGAAGAACGACTACTCCTTAGGAGTATGTAGAAAGTACTTCGGTATTTCTGACCATTTGAATTTCAAACTACGATCAATTGTAGGTAGATGTCTGTTCACCTCTTAAAATGACAAACCAATGTTACAATAGCCAGCTATCTAGCTAGTAAAGAAACCAGTATCGTTCTAAAGTAGTTAGTTAAATAACCAGTTGGATATAGTCTCCAAAAATTGCAGTTTAATAGTTTTAAAGTTTTTTTTATGAAAGATTTTGTTTATTGGGATTTAAGTTAGTTTAAAATAAAAATAGGCTAAAGTTCTTACTATTCATAGCACGTTTGGGTGTACAAATATCAAATAGAATATATTTAAATTACATATATACATACATTACACGTGCACATACATAGTAACATTTGTATATATTTAAATACTACCAAAATATACTAGGAAAAAATATAGTATAGATTTAAATTTTTTGTAGTAATACAGATTCTTGGCATCATTTAAATTTCAACAGAAAAACACATTTATATTTATATAAATTTTAAAAATTATGTTCAGCGAGATGATTTTAATACAAATTTATAAAAATTACTTAATTATAATTTTTGAACGAGAAATTTGTAATATCCTAGGAAATTTTGTTAAAACGTTACTTTAGCATTAATACAAATTAAAAGTCATTAAAATTTAAGATTTAAAAGCGAAAATTTTCACATGTTATTTTCTAAGAAAATGTGTAATCAGTGTTTTAACCTTTATGTTGCGGGTGGTATAGCAACTGTACACTGGCCTGCCTTGAAATATATTTGATATGACAGATCTTTTCTGTTCATCTTGTCACCTGGATCATTTTCAAAATTTATTTATTTAAATGAACATATTTTGGATTTTAATTCATATTTATAGCATTTCAAAAATCGAATGTAGCAAAAATTTATGAAATCTGTAACTTTATTTTTTTATTTTTTCAGAAAATTTGTTTACGTTTCTCAGTAACGCTAACATTTTTTAAGTCAAATCTTTCATTATAATATTTGTTTTTGAAGGATATAATAAAATAGTCATTAGTTCAAAATAAAATCGGTAAAGAAAGGATATCAAGGAAGTGTGGCAATTGTACGAGGATACTGGATATTTGATATGATTTGAGCATGAATCTATATATTAATATGAGATGGAAGTAAATTCATAGTAGGGAAAACTCCAATGGAAAGAGTGCTAAAGTCGGAAAATGGCACAACATTAGTTTTGGATGCTATTGCAGATATTGCTCCGATTCACAAAATACTTCTTATTAAATGTTATATTACCTTACGTTCAGGTTCTAGTTCAATTCTAGTTCAGTTCTAACTCAGTTCCTGTTTAGTTCAAGTTTCAGTTCTATATGAATTTCAATAGATAGGATTTATCCTTGTAGAAAAATAAAAGAATGTGCCAAATTTTAATAAAACATCTATAAATTTTTCAATCAGTTTAATTTAAATGTATGTTAATTGATACTTAATGGAATTAAAGTGTGATGTATTGTAGTTTTTTTTTAAGACCTCGAAATGTTACCACAACAAACAAGCAGAATTTAACTGAAAATATGAACTGATCAAAGATAATGTAATATCATGTTTTTATTACCCGATTTAGCCAATTTTCAATACCAAACTGCTCTAAGTAAAATGTTGCGGGTGAATTTGTTGCTTTTTGTTGTTCCCTTAAAACAGACAGACGTAGGTTATAGCTTCACCTACTCAGAATCTAACAAGGACCAATAAAATATAAAAGTTGTGGTCTTTGACTTATATTTTAACACCCACCATTATTTTTTTAATAATGAGTATAAAAATAATGAACGTTATTTATGAAGATATTTCTTTTTATTTTAAAGAATTTTCTAGATTATTAGCAACTTTAAAAGTCAATTCCGATTTCCCAAATAAGAAAAATACTAATATGATACTTAATATGCCAATTTATATAAAGGTGAGCATATTAAAAGACAAAAAGTTATTTCTTTTAATATTATTGTTACCACAGGGAATTTTAACACATTGATACTTTTATACAAATATTGTGTTGCTTCATAAATGTTAAAAATACACAGATATCTATATAAAACTAGATAAACATAGGTATATTGTTTGAAGATACATGTATGCATATGTCTATATGTATAGCTAACATATTAAACATAAGAATATTAAATAAGATAGAATACAAAATACATTCGAATTGTAGAAAATTCAAATCATAGCTAATGGCCTTAGGGTACATTTATAGAAGAGAAGGGTTATGAATACGTATTACTTTCAATAGAACGCAGACAGATACTTTGAAAAGAAAATGTTAACAAATAAAGGTAATTTGACTTAAACGCATGAACATAGTATGTTAAAGAAAATATGTATTTACATACATACCTACTTATACAAAATTTATACATAGAAAAACCAATGGAATATAAAATACAAAAAATTGTAAATATATATGAATTATTAACAAAATTTTGTAAAATTTACAAAAAAATATTTAGTAAAGATTCATTTTAACACAACAGAGTTCAAGCAAATGTGGAAGTAATGTAGTTAACATGGCCTTAGTTTAGAATCAAATAACATAAAGGAACTAAACTTATTATTTTGTTAAATATTTCGCAAATATTAAAAATTTGCTTTAAAATCATATGTGATATTTTAAAATATTATTGTCTATAGTTTGAGATTGGCTCATATATGTATATTGGTATTGAAGCACAAATTTAAGTTATAAAAACTTTCAAGACTTGACATAATCATAGTCTCACAGTTCCAATATACAACCAGTTGTTTTCATAGAAGCAATTCTATTTATAAAAGAAAATATTTTTTATATACATATATTTTTTTTTTCTTTTGCAACAAATATTTTTGAAATAAAGTTCTTCCAATTTTCGTTTAGCAAAATTGAATTGTTTCCCAATTTATTTTACAATTTGAATCCAATTGACAAATACAATTGAACACGTTTGTAGATCAAAACAATAAATTACAAAAGTTATTCTTTGCACAAGTACTCAGACAAATATAAACATAATTTATTTTCATTCGTACATATGTTAAAAATTGTTATTTTATGTAGTTGATATTTTTAAAATACCATTGTACACTAAATAGCTATAAATAGAATTTAAAGTTATCAAATGATTCTATATAGTATAAATCAAAACCATTTTATTTGTAATGAAAAGCTAATAATCGTATTGATGTTTGTATGAGAAAACCCCTAAGTGTACCGTTCTACTCAGAATTGCTGAGTGGATTAACCAATGTCCGTCAATCCATTTTTACGGACATGAACTTGGAAAGCTTGTGTGAACGCAATTTTAAAGCTATTTATTTGGAACAAATAAATATTTTTGGCACAGACACCAATAATATTTATCAGTCCATTATTTCACTTAGCCCCCGGACAAATATAGGCCACGGAATGAGGTTTTTAATACATAAGTCGCTTAAAAGTGTGTGTGTAATTTCATGTTCTATGTTTCATTTTAATCGACTTTTTATTTCGCCTAGCTTCCATATAAATATCCTTTAAAAATAAGGATCTAACTGCATAAAATTCTTAAATATGTGAGTTAGATTCGCAAATTTAAAGATACCTTAGCAAAGTTTTGACGTGATTTACATAAAGATAAATCCTATTAGAATTGAAAACGAAAAGTCATTTAAACTATTTTGCATACAGTGGTGTAGGCCATCATATAGTCAGGCTTGACCCACTAAGGCACTCTTACTCGTTTTGTATATGCAATGTGTTCGTTAATTATATAAAGGACTTATCTTTTTTCAAGTATACCCTGGACATGGATTTCGTTTGCCGAAAATGTTTTCAGTATGCAATTTTTATGCAAATTTAAGTATACTACAATATCAGAAAATGAATCGACACCAAAGCAAATTAATTCCTGTTATTGATTTCAATTGACCGCTCACAATTTTATAATTTTTTGGAATTAGTGCCATTTATAGGAATGTCTCGAAATTTATCATCCAGGTGCTATCAACAGAAAAAATATACAGATTGTAATCATTTCATTAGTAGAAATATCCTATTTAACTGAAATGCAATTGTATTTCGTTTTTTACAGTAATAATCTTATAGCAACTATAATCAAAAACGATTTCCCACCAATCACTTATATATGAGTATAACATTTCTCTAGGGAGAAATTGTAGAAAGAATTATTCTCTGTTGGTTTAGTTTATTAAACAGGAATTATTCATTTGTGTGTGGAAAAAATTTACAATAGTAAATATCGTTAGTGCTTCCACTTTGTTCACATCAACATATCGACTCAGAAAGTGATTCTTAGTCGAAAGGTATTCTAAAAGGTAGATCACTTAAGTTTACATTTTAAAAGTAATTCAAATCTAAATAGTTATGCAATTCTTAAGTAAGTGTACCAAACTAATATATATGACCATTTTGACCAATTCTTGAACGGAATAGAGCGAAAGGAAAAATAATCGCTAAGAAATTTTGATGACATCTGGATTGCTGTGTGGCTGTCCACGTAAACCATTTGTGGTATCTACAGATCACAAATTGAAGCTAACTTTTTGGAATTTGCCATGAATATACATTTTGGTCACCTAGGCCTCATACAAATAAGAATTTAAACATATATCTCCCATAAAAGATTATCTAATTTAGGAGATAATTATGAATTTATTTACAGTTTTGAAATTTATATAAAATAATATTCAAGATAAAGTAAGACTTAATTTTTTTATATGGTGGAGTTATGAGGATCTTAAGAAATTTATAACAGGACGAATTATTAGTGGGTAGAGTACGACACAATTTAAAATAAAATTTAATTAATTGTAATCACCATCTGGAACATTGTGTAATAGGATAATGAGTATTTGAGGAAACATGTTTGTCATAATGAATGTTAAAAACAAGAGTAATTTTGTAAATAATTAAGAAAGAACCTTCTTCAATACACCATGGAAGTCGTTTAGTAGGAACAATAGCATACATTTCTAATAATTTTGGTCAGAGATAAATGAAAAAGATTATTTTTTTACAACATTGCCGAAATTAATTTTGGATGTGGGCTTCTCATATCATTAGAGATAATTGGTAATTTTCTAAAGGCAATCCTAATAACTTAATATTAAAAGCAGTAAGTGTGCTGTAGTCGGTCACCCCCGAATGTATGATACCCTATACCTCACAAGGGCAGAATATTATCATGTAAAATATTTCACCGAACGAAGTGCCAGACATGATTTAAGGTCGATAATTGTATGATCGAGATATAATGAAATTTGGAACAAAAGCTTAAATTCCTGGTAGGTTCAATAAGCTTCGTCCTCGGGATAAAATATAATGCGATGGCATTTTATTCAGTGCCAAATTTGAATACATTGATAGCCAGATGTGCAGACGGACGGATTTCATTAAATTGCCACAAAAGTGATTCCAAGACGAACAGATTATTTAAAGATGGGCATTTTATTATATATTTCTCTATGTAACATTTATCCGCACAAACGCATAATACCCTTTCCGTCTATAGTGGCGTAGGGTATAATAATAATTTTGTCACACAATTTTTTATTTTATTGGTGATTATGTAACATGTGAGTCCCTTTTATGAATTCTAAAAAATACTTACATTTAAAAGAAAAAATGCACTAAACTCAAATCATCTCATTAAACAAAATTAGAGAGATTTAAAATCCTAATTTAAAATTTATAAAAGATGAATTTTTACTATTTTCAAATTGAAGTCCCTCCAAATATAAACCTTTTGCCATTAATGACAGTAAAAAAATTAGGTCAACTTTTAACCTCTAGTGACAAAGTTTTTGACAGTAACCAAATGACATTTAATCATTTCAATATGAAAAAATAAAGCTTCGTCAATTTAAAAACACATAAGATTAGAATGCCCGATCTGTCGTGTATCATAGTCAGCAGCAATAAAGGTATTTTCCGCATGTATGCTTCAACGACTCAGAGAGGGTTTGAACAATTAAAAAAAACTCATATTTCATGGTCAACATAGCAATAAATATATGCCATGAAAAAAACCTAATGGATACGTTAACCACGAAAGGTTTGAAACAAAAGACCCTCAACTAAATCTATGATAAAAAGTTGACAGAAAAGTGAAAGCCTCAAACATTTCCACAATGTTCACATTTTCATTCATACATAAGTAATACATAAAAATCATTATATAAAAAGAAAAATAAATATTTAAACAGTAGCAACATCAAAACCAATAACAGCAACCTCAGTGTAAATCATGACGGAAATGATCAAGTTTGTTGCAAAAACACTCACACACACACACAGAGACACAAGAATAAATGGCATTTTAAATATTCAGCAAAATTTTGAAAAATGTGAGTAAAAATACAAAAAGGCCACAGAATATTTGCAGAACGCATAATACCCTTTCCCTTTTATACAAGTCAAGGTAAAATAGGCGCCAAGACTAATGTCTATACATTTCTAAATGTTTTTATATAAAGGAGTGTGTGTGAGTTCTGTTTTAGACATTGAATTTAAATGGTTGGTTGTGTAGTAAAATCTTCTTTCCTACTAACAGAGTAAAGTACAGAAGTAATCTTTGCGGATTAGACTGCTCAAAGCAAAAAACAAATGTTTGTGGTTTCCAGTTGTTTTTTTTTACTCTTTTTTTATACACATCATCAAAAAATTATTTTGCGTTTGTCATTCCGTTTGTAACATATGGAAATATGTATATATATTCTAGATCTTGGTAAGATTCTAAGTCGATCTAGCGGTGTGCGTCCATCTATCTGTCTGTTGCAAGCACGAGAGAGAGAGAACGCACAAATATTTCTCTTATATAATGTTTGTTTGGCATTGAAAATGGGCAGAGAGGATTATAAATAAGGATGTTATGGAACAAAAACCCATTAAAATCTGACATTTTGTAGTATTTTAGTACATATTATATCATAAACATGAAACGGATGAACATACAAAGATGAAATTTAAGGTAAATCATAATATAGCAACGGGGTACTAAGATGCAAAAAATGAGCGTGACCCGCTCATAAAAATATGCCTTTTTTGGCATATTTTCCCTAAATATTATAGGGAAGAAAGTACGAAGATTAAATTTTTGACTGACTGTTAGATAGTACGAAAAATATTGGAAAAAATGTGCGTACCCCATTTTGGTTACTTTATTTTGTGATATAATATGTCACAAATGCACTCACGATGTACCGTGAGTTAGTAGGGAGAAACTTGGCAAAAATGTAAAAAATATTGATTAAAACCGTTTCTTTGAAACGAATAATTTTATTTTCACTTCATACAAAAAAAAATTAAAATTGTTCTTTAATATATGCTGATGGTGCGTATTAAAGATTCGGCCAAGCCGAATATAACATTCTTACTTGTTTCAGTTTAGTATTTTCTGTTCTACTTTTGAAACACTTTTGGCCTAATTGAAAAACTTCCTTTTGTTTATTTTACTTGGGGTTGAATGTAAAAATGTTTTCTTAGTATTGCAGCTACAATTGCTGCTACTCATGCTACTGTAATATTATATTGCGGAATTTTCATTAAACTTGCAGTAGCATATTGTTTTGGCAGGAAAGTAACTAAAACATGAAATGGAATCGAGTGAAGGTTAAAAAACTTCTATAAGCAGCATTAAACATCAATTCTGTAAAATATGCATAACATATACATTAGGAATAAATTTTGATTTTAAAAATTTGGCTTAAATTATGCAATAACATATTTTTTTTATAAAAATTCAATATTGCAAATATAAAAAACCTCTACAACTTTAAACATATTTCAAATGTTATAGTTGCTATTCTATTTTTTATTCACTTTTTACAATCTGTCTACGTAATTAAAGAAAGTTCATAAATAAGTTATATACAATTACACAGATCTACAAAATAACTAAATGTGTTAAAAATTGTGAATACTTCAAATAAATTTTGATCTTTATTTAAATTTTATTTTCACCACCTTATATGCGGAGAGCTGGATGTGTGTAAAATAGTGAAGAAATTACTAAACACCCACCTTTAACTATACCTTTCGTCTTAGAATCACTTTCTTAGTCAATTTAACGATATACGGCCGTCCATCTGAACGACTGGTTGTCAATGTAAACGCAGAGTGCGGCATGTACTCTTTTAAAGCTATCTTATTCTAATTTGGCACAGATAATCAATGCCAAATTTAATATAAAATAATAATTTTGACTCATGAAGCCTATTGAAATTGGTAATGATCTGTCCATTATTTCCCATAGTCCCTATTCAAATGTCCCTTCGAAATAAGAAATAATATCTATAACCCTCCTAAATAAGAGTATAATTTATAGAATGTTGCATACATATCTATTCAGTAAATCTTATATTCCAAATTATATTCTAATTGTTTTATTACTTCACTTTGTCTCCATAAAAATATCTCCCAGAGTTGAAATTTGCATATAACTCTCTTCAATATAAGTACAATTTATATAAATTTAGTACACATACATTTTTTGTATATCTAAACTTGTGTTTCAAATTTCATATAATCGGTATCACCTTGCCTCAAACAAACGTTCTCCTAGATTGAGGTTTTTTACAGCTTGTAATGAATTGAAAGACGCAGTATTATAGATGTCGAAGAAGTCTATTTAAATTGGTCATTATCGGTCCATAATTTTTCATAGCACCATATAAATATCCTTTCCAAATGTGGAACAATATCTAAAACTTTCTTAAATCTGATTATAATATATTAAAATTTTGTATACATATATTTTCAGTAGATCTAAATCTTATTCTAATCGGTTTATTACTTAACTTTAAATACAATCGTATATTTTAAATTTATTAGCAAATATTTGTACACAAACCCATATTGACTGTGTTTATACTAAATTTATTGTCAACTTTTTTTATGGAAGAGCTCGATATATTTCTTTAGTTATGAAGCTTTAATGCATATAATTTTGTAAAAATTTATAAACATTTAACAAAAATGAAAAAAATATAACAAAATGCATTTTAATAATTTATTTTTAACAGTAATTTTCTTACTTACTATTTGTTCATCTTTTCCAACTTTATTAGCTTTTCTATATTTTTTTTTTTCTTCAAAAAAAGAAACTTTTAGTTTCTATTTGCTACTTAAAAAGTTTTGGTAAACACACAACAATTTTATTAGTTTGTATTTCATTTTATTATATTTTAACATTTTCTTAAATCACAGAAGTTTTTCGATTTTTGCAAAACCAATTTACTTGCAATAAATAGTTTTTCTAGTTTATTCTTCAACTAATGTTCAACTTGAGCGTCTGTATTCATATTATTATGCAACAAATTGTTCTGAAGTTTAAATGATTTTAGTTTTATTATAAGAAAAATATATTATATGTAGTAAGAATCGATCTTCTGCCAAGTAGCAAATTTGTTATATGTAAAAAAAGTAAGTCGTTCAAGACTAATTATATGATAACCTACACCACACAAGGGCTAAATATATATGTAGTATACCGACTACATGTTTTAATAATACAGATTATCACGTTTTTAGTTTTTTTTTTTATAAACCTGTGAGTTTATTTCGCTTTTTCCATGAACAGTATGGTTTAATTCAACTATGGAAATAACTAAAAGTCTCTCATATTTGAACCTATCCGTTCTTGCTGAAAACGACCAACACTTTTGATTAATCTAAGGAAATTAATAAGGGCTTCCTTCAGACATTTTAAATTTATAAATCGGAAGATCTCATTGTAAAGCGGAAGAGTCATTTAGAATGTATTATTCTCCGAATATTTTTCATGGAAATGTTTGGGTCTTCTAAAATTAGACAAGGTCTTGATAAAATAACCATCAGAAAAGTCGTATATAAAAATGGATAGCATGAAGTTTTCTTTAATTTTATTTTTTGAAATCGGTCATTATTTAAAAGAGTTATTTTGAAAAAAAAGTCACATAAACAGACATACCACGCTTTAATAATTATTTTGCTGTTATAAAAGATAGGGGACTGAATTTTTAAGTGAAGAATATCTAAAATTCGGCATAAACTAATATAGCGTTCTTGCGTTCTTTATGTAATAATAATTTTTTTGCGGCTACTTTAAATTGTAAACATTTCAATGAAAGTTTCTAGATGCGTCAAAATTTTTTAAACAATTTTGAATACTTAGTTCCAGTTTTGGTATGTGTTGCTTAGTTCCTGTCGGGTATGAATTGAAGCCCAACATTGAATCCAAGATCTAATTTAGACCTAAACTCACGTCTAAGCTGTCCATTATGGGGCAGTTCTGTGACCTGATTGAAGACGATTATCTCTAGATAAGATACTTTCCACTTTAATACAGATAATTTTTTAAAAAAAATATTTATTTTTAAACAACAAATTGTATCTGAAAATCTCTTTAGATTAATATTTAAATTATTTATAGCAACAAATTATGTTATTGGCAACTAATATTAACAAATATTTAACTATTTGACTTAAGATTAATGTCTATGTTGCTTTGGTGATGTATATCTATGAAGGATATGGTGGAAACTACCTTGAATATAAAACAATTTCCACTGTACTTTTCAGATTCAAGGACTATTTATTTCAAGTAGCCCCAAATGCTAAATAAATTTTTTTAATTATTTTATTTTAATGACCAAGAACAGGTGCGTCATGAAAAGTTTTATGAATTAATATTTTATTTAATTAAAATTTTTAAAGAATAGAGAGCAGAATCTAAATAAAATATGGTAAAATAAAACAAAAATGTAATTAGTTAAATAAATGTTATTAAATCAATTATCATATATTATTACGTATTAAATCTCACAAAAAATATATTACTAAAATACCCTAAAAATCTTTGAGAGTTATATAATTCATAAAATGATGGGGATATATTCGGTTTATCTTTCCATGTCAAATATGCCCAATTTTCCATACATGTTTCATATCATATCAAAATAATATATAGAATTTTTTCACATCTGATTTTATACAATTAACTAGTTAGAACTATTCGCTTTATTCGACTATGCCGAATCTTATATACCCTTCATGCTATCGTTGTAAAGAAAAACCGGTTTCTGGAATACTTCTTCCAAATGTGCGATCTTGGTTAAACCGAAAAAATGGGTCTAAGATAACAAATGTTGAAATAACAAACAGAATGACCAAATACCCTATCATTATTAGTGAAAGATATGAAAATAAGGATTTTCCAATTCTTAACTTTATATAATTTAGGTATCGAAAATGTGAACGATTCGAGTAAAAAAATTTAGTTTTTTCTTTTCATAATTTAGCTTTTATAACTGTTAAAAATTCAACATATAATGCATAAATGAAAGCAAATCTTTGTTTCTTGCTTAAATTGCATATGATTTATGATACAAAAACTATAAAAGTCAACAACAAAAAGTGTTAACTTGATATATAGAGTAATGTCATGCAATAAAAGGTTTAGTTGTTCTTAGCGATTTTTTTTGGTAAATTTAATATAATTATTTAATTTAATTTAATTATTATTTTCAGATAAATTTAAGCATGGTATACTAACCTATATTATTTTATTTTCATAATTTTCCCTTTCATATATATGAATGCATACATTCAAAAGGACATAACTTGGTAGTAAATCATTACTCATATATATCATGCGTAATACATGGGGTACCAATAGTTACTCAACTGGAACTATGGAAGCGGTTTTGAAACTAGAACTTATTATTCAAAATATTTCAAAACATTTTTAACCATTTTCTTTTTTGTGAACCGGTTCTGTGTCCATTTCTAGTAATATGAGGTAAATATGCCATGATTGATGCATTATTTTACCTAGCTCCCATACAAATTTACCCTTCGGGAAGAGGATTTAAGCACACAACTTGATCATTATTTTAATCAACATTCTAGCATCGAAATAATAGTCTATACCAAATTTCTTCAAAATATCAATATAACATCGATGTAGGTCAGTCCGTTTAGAGGTTGGCAGTCCATGTAAACGATTTGTAAAAAGTACAGGTGGCAGTTTTAAAGCTATTGCCTTCAAATTTGGTACATGTTAGTTTCTTTTACCTTTAACTCTCCCAAATACGCCTATAATTTTAAAATTCAGTACATATAACTTTTATGTAGATCTAAATCTATGTTCCAAATTGTACTGAAATTTAAAGTATATGTATAAGTTAAATTATATATTTTTAAAGGTGCTCAGTCATTTTATGGAGTATGTTAATTCTCAAAATCAGCTATATAAAACATCATTGAACAAAACCGGCGTTCTTTACTTGAATTTATGATATTTAAGTCGTAAGTATGGTGTCGATTGTACACATATGCCTACATTTTATGAATAAATGAATTTAAATGTTTTGATATTAGATTCAAGAGATCCAGTAAAATCAAAAAAAAAATAATAATAATAATAATTTCTTGTCATTTATTTTCACAATTTCGCTTACAACAGAGTCAGCAAAATATTTTAATAGGTTAATCCAATAATGTTAATTATTATCATAAGGGCTTCAACTGGTGGAAAAAATTAGGTGGATAATTACAATTGCCTTTACAAGACACAGTTTAAGATTACGGGAGATAAAAATCAAAAATGTTTATATTTGAATGTATGTATAACAAGGATTGAAAAGAAATACACAAAGCATTATGAATTAACAAACCTCAGTATGATTGTGAGATGACAGTAGTGATTTCTTTTGATATATTGTTCTTATATACCTTGCAAACATTTTCGATCGAGTTGCGGAAATTCGTTGCCAATCATGTCATCAAGGAACCAATTAAATCATCTTTCGTCGGTAACAACTGTCCGGCCGGAAGAAACTTCAAAAAGATTTAAAGAATGCTCTTCCAGAAGTGCCGAAAATTAGACAACTTTTTTGTAGCCCTTTATCATACAAAATACGAGGTAATCTCGCAACAATCGAAAGAAAGATACCTGCACAATAAGTAATGAATGTTGTTGTTAATTCCAGACAATTTTTAAACATAATCAGAAGTAACTTTAAAATTTACTTTTGGATGAAGGAAAAAATAGCAATGTTTTTTGTTATTATAAAATTGATAAATGTGTTCGACAATCTTCCAGAAGACACTAAAAAGTGGCGTTTTTGAAGAGATGCGATATTTTCATCTTCCAAATGATTGGGGAGATAATGTGTTTACAATAGTTGTCATTGACATAATTTCATTATAATAAAGAATCTTTTAGTTGGTTTTTGTTGCATGCTTGTTAGGTGTTCTAAACGCAGCATGAAAAATTGTTCAAGGAGGATACACAATCAGACACAATTTGAAACGACATTGAAGTTAAAAAAACAATAAGGTAGAAATACGTAACAGAAGTACATGTATAACTAAGAAAAGGGTAGAATATAAAAGTTGTATAAATGTTTTCAGATAGAAAATACCTCGATTTTTTCATTAAACTTTTTATACGTATGTAAAGATATATACATGAATATATATGAAAGTGATGAAACTGATATAAAAGCTCTTAAAATTTGTAAAGTAAAAAATTCTAGCACACAATTATGAATACCAAATACAAAAAAAGTATTTATTTCTGTACACCTTAATTTACTAATTTTTTAACTAACAGGTAAAACAAATTTGGGCATAATTTACAATTTTATTTTATCTTTTTTATAAAACATTGTTTTATAATTTTACATACTTTTTGTTTTTATATCCACCACCACCAAAGGTGGTGAAAGAGGGTATATATTAAGCTCGTAATTCCGTACGTTATATGTTTATAATTGTTGTTTATACATAACACGCATTGTATATATTGTAAAGTTTTAACATTGCTCCTGCAATGTTCGATTTTGTTGCTTCACTTATGTTTGTACCAAACACAAATAATTAAATATAGTAATACATAAGTTTTGAAAATGTTGATGTGAAATTGATTGCAAATGGAACTATAACTAGAATTAGAAATGAACTAAAACTAAATAAGAACTAAACTAGAGTTGAAGTAGAAATTCACTAGTACTGAACTAGAACTGATCGGTGGTATTTAAAATTCGGCACAGGCGAATACAATACTCTCTCTTAATTATATTTATATCATTTAACAAACGCCACTTCTCAACGTCTTCTAAAAGATTGTCGAGAACAATATACATTGTGTTATCCAAAAGTTTACATTAAAGTTATTTTTTATAAGATATTTTGAATTTTTTTAAGTTTAACAGCAACTAAAAATTATTATTTTGTGTGAACAAAAAATCATTTTAAAATTGACATAATAATTCAACTTAAACAATATTCGGTTGATTTTGTTTTTATAAATATTTATGAAGGTGCATTTTGTTGAAGATAATTTAAAGCTTCAATAGTTTAAAAGTTTATTTTAAATAATTTAATTAAGAATGGGTGATCTTCATATTTTAATTTTTAAGTTGCTTGATGTAAATAAAATTAGCAAGTAAGAGTGTTATAGTCGATCATGACCGACTACATGATAACCAACACCACATAAAGACAAAAAATTAGTATGGAGTGATAATATTTGTATTATGATCAGTTCATTAATGTAAAATTTTGTCCTTCCCCACATATTTAAAAAAATAATGAACCGATTAGAAAAATATTTAGAACATTAAGGTCTATAGAAAAGTTGTGTATGTTAAATTTCAATAAATTATAAACATATTTGAGACAATTGTGAGCTTTATTCCTCATTCCTGGTGGACATTTGTTTACGGTCTAAGTAAAATAATGAACCGAATATGACCAATTTCAACACGCCTCGCCCTGGAATATTAGATTGGAGAGAGGACATTTGTATCGGCAAATTCAGTAAGCGTCCCGTTGTATCACAATAATAATCTATTACAAATTTCAGTTTTCTATAAAACTTCGAGCTTCCTCGCATATTTTAACATTTTACGCCGTTAAAACCTCAACATTTATGTCGGGACTTGCTTCAAAACACACCGACTGAAATGAAATTTGAAACACAAGTTACCAAGTGCTAATGATTTGGAATTAGCGAACAGAATTCCAGACTATAGAAATATTAAACAGTAGAACTATTATTTAGAAATCACACACATTTTGTCTTATATTTTACACATGTATGTATAACTGTTTTTTTGGTGTAATTTTACAATATTTTTTTTTCCCTCTTTGCTGAGCTAGCACACAAAAGCATTTCTTTTGTCATCACATAAAAACCACAACATTTTATGCATGGTATGTTAAAATTATTGTGTGGAAAATCTACGGGTTTGAAAGATAATTTGGAATCAAATTGCAATGACACACTCACTCATACATACTTTAAGCAGCTAAAATTGTAGACAACAAAGTATTTGTGTTAAAGTGCGATTACACAAACACACAGTCAAACTCAATGACAATCGAAAAATATTTAACAATTTTTAAGAGATTTTAACTTCCCAAAAAAAAAATGAATATAAAGTACAAAGTAAAAATATGATTTTCATATGAGTTTAACATTTCTGTAAAAAATTTAAAATTTTAATCTTTTACATACTGTTATAGTATACGATTATTCAATATTTGCCTACTCCTCCTCGAATTCAGTTATATTCAAGGAGAGTAATTAGATATATGAATAAAATAAAAAATATAAATTAAAGTATGTAACTTTTATATCAATCCGAAATCTATGCTAAATCTGCTGCTACAAGGCGTGTATTAACTAAACTAATATCTAGATACGACTTTAGTTTCATAAGTGATGCATTAAGCGATGCATTTGCTATATTGGGAACTAATTTACCAGAGGTTGATGTAGTTTTCTCTGTAGTTTATTAAGTATATGCCAAACAGAATTATATACTTAATGAATCAAGCAAAATATGCACTATATTGTAAAAATATAATATTCGAAATATTGGGTTATACATTTATGCCTTCCGAATGGTTTATAAAGTTCGAAATCTGTAAATGGAGAGTTGTATATTTAATTTCTTATTTCAGAAGTTATTATGTTTAAAAACACGAGATATCATCCCCAATATCGTATCGTTTAGGAATAGTATTAAAAAGAATTATCTATCCAAGATTTTGTTTTTATTATTATTATTATTTCATAAAATTTAACAGTATAATGAATATATAATATGACTTTAAATATTTCATTAGCAAATTTTTTTTAATTTTATATTTAAATAACGTCATAATCATGTGCTCGTAATCTACATTTGCATTGCCTTAAGTAAACTTTAAAAAGATTGTACTCATAATTTTACATCATTTAAAGATAACAAGCATGTCAACGCACGAAATTGAAGAAAGAAATATATACATACATAAGTTGCTAGACTATATCTTAAAATAATTTATTTACTTATGTTGACAAACTTACTGCATTTAATAAATGTAAAAGTAGGTGTGAGTATAATTTTAGTATAATTCTCGTATTTAGTTAGTTTTTTTCTGTTTACATTATAAACATTAGATTTCAATATTTTAATGAATCATCTTTAAGAGGGTGTTTTCTTCAGAACACCGACAGCCAGTGTATAGGTGTATTTGTCGCAGATCAAACAGAAACGAAGCATTAAAGGCTGACAAATGAAAATATTAATCCGTTGATTTGATAAACAAGTTAACTTAAATATTTATTAAGAAATTTGATCAGAATATATTGGCATTTTACGTGCCAATGTGCTTTATGGGAAAACAATATTCCACATATTCCCAGGATATATTCTTCACACAACATTTTTATTGGAATTTATCTATTTTGGTTCATTTTAATTTAAATCCTAGTTCAGTTTAAGTTCATTCTATTTACGTTCTATTTCAGGTTTAAGTTGAGATTAAGATTTAAGTTTAGTTTACGAGATTACATAAACATTTTCAGGTAGAAAAATTTTCATATAATTTGGTCAGTTTATAAATTTTTGACAAGTACTTTTGCCTCTTGTCTACTCCATGGTTTTTGTATTTTAATGACGTTACTGTATTTATGGCTTGAGTGGTATTATATAAACTTTTAAATTCAGAAGAAATCCTTGTATAGTATTTAAGTCATAGATTTCTCGAATTATTTCAAACAGTTACTTGTTTACATTCTAAACCAAATGAAATATGCAACAATATTCACATCATTTTTCCCATTTACCAGTAACTAAGTTTAATTTTGTATATAAGAAACGTTATTAGATATTATTTTTGACACTGACTCGAAATTTGTAGAATTAACTTTCACTTCGTGTTATTTTATTTCTAAGTTTTTTATAACTTAGTGAAAATTGAAATTGAGTGGGTTTCTCGAAATTAAAAAAGCGAGATATAGTTATTTGGGTGTTCTAA
>JACGTJ010005545.1:0-27094 GCA_014858695.1 Chrysomya rufifacies | reverse complement strand
CCCTCTCCACCTATGGTGGTGTAGGGTATAATGATGTCAACTAGTTTGAAGCAAAACGCGCAAATAATTCTATATATTGTATTATTTTTGATTAGTAGTGAAAATAGGAATACGTTAGCAGTTATTTTCGGAATTTGTAAGTTTTGTTAGCAGCAAATAAAATAAATCAAGCAGTGAAAGCCTATTTTAAGCTAACACTAGAAACAGTGATGTTAACTATTTTTTAAAGCAAAACGCGCAAATAATTCTACTTGTTGTAGTATTTATGTTTAGTAGTGAAAAATAGGAAAACGTCAGAAGACATAAGTAGATGTTTAAAAATTCTGCTGAAAAGTCGTTATATTATAAAAGTATGGTGGGTATGTATGTATGTGTGAATTTGAAAAACATCATCAAAATATTGTACATATGTTATGTTGCTAGGTAAAGAATGTTGAAGAGTATTTTGATTGACAACATATTTTATATTATGGCCAGCAATTTATCTTATTACATTTTATTTTGTTATTTTTTTAATAACATTTTAAAATAAATTACCAACTAGAATTTTAATTAACTCACAAATTAAAAAAATATATATATATTTATATATACAACTACAATTCCTTTTGATGTGAACACAGATGAAATCTTAATTAAGTTTTTTGGTTGTTGCTTTTGCTTTATTTTTATTACTTGTGGAAACTTATTAAGAGGTGATAGTATAACATTGAACAAATGTTTGCAACTCTCCAGGTTTAATATTCGATATTAGATTATAAATGTACTATAGTAGGCCTATTGTATGGTTTGTCTAGTCTAACTTTATACTTACATACAAACATACGTACATACATACATATATATTTCTTTTGGTGAATTCTAGGGATTTTGATTAAATATGAACGATTTCAAATGTTTCATTTGAAGTGAGTTGGTGGGGTTTTTGATTAAAAAGACTCAAACTTTTTTAATTTGTTTTGATTGAGTTTGTTGTTATTTATTTTTTTGAATTTTTATTTGTTGCTTCAGTTTTAAAATGTTCTGCTAACAGTTTGTGAAAGGGACCAATGTACATTTACAGACATTAAATCATCACCTTCATGCTACACTGACGACAGAAAAGTGATTGTTAATATTGTACGAACATAAAGTGGAAACAAAAGCGAAAAAACAAAAGTTGTTCGTTTTATATGTCTTTCATTCGAAGGCTGGCGTTGAAAGTTATTTGCGAATCCAAGGAAAATGAAATGTTATAAAAAACATTCTAAAGTTTTAGTCGAAGTATAAGAAAAAGTAGGCAGCAATTCATTGCCATTTGATTGTTCGCTTGAAAAAGGTTACCAGGAGTGACAAATGTTAATTAGTATAAAGAGGAAACAGATTTAGAAAATTCAAAATAATATTTTAAAAGAAATTTCATTTATTTCACGCTTTAATGTTGTATTTGTAATATTGTATGTACATATGTACACATGTTTGGTCTTAAGGAGTTATTTGGTATTTGGAATATTAAATTCCTGATAAGTGTTTTTGTCTTCTTGAGTTTAGTTACCAAATTTTAGTTCATTGTATCCAAATTAAGTTTTACATAATAAGCAAGTATGAGTGCTAACGCTTGAATGTTTGCACAGATTTAAATACACTACATGAATTAAGTTCTATATAAAGATTTTGTTTACATTATATTTGAAACAGAAGTCAAGGTCAACAGTAAAATTATGTACAGTTGAAGAAATAGCTTCAAAATTGCGTACAGACAGACGTGTATTAACAAATTTTTAAAGAACAATTTAATAATGAACTATTTGAAATTTGCTACAACTACAATAGCAGTGAGAATTACTAACTATAGTTCATTTCATGGTATAACTTATTATTATAAATTTCTTATTATTTGTTTGCTTTTGTGTAAATGTAATACTATTTTTATCTGGTTAGTACGAAAACTTTATGTAATAAACATAACCAAGGAGTAATATATAAAAACTTATGTGACTTTCAAATATTTCATGCAAGCAAAAAGATCGGACAAATGCTCTGTAAATTTTATGCTGATTTTGAGGAATATGTTAAAGTTTTTCTACAATTTCTAAAACAATTAGTAAAAGTTTTACCATACATTTACTACAACTAATGCTAAACAGCTTTAGATACTGTTTGATATTATTTGAAAAATTTCTTCAAAATTCCTGAAATTATTCGCTCAATGAGTTTGTGTACTACTGGTATAAAAACAAATAATCCATTTGACGACTTCAATAATTTGTTTGAATAAGCATCCCATAAAATTACATATAAAATAATAAGTATTGCTTGTAGTGATAATAAGAAGAATGACTTTTTATTATTTGTTTCCAACTTTTATTCAAAGAACACAAAACCATTGCATGTGATGTAAGAATACTCGTATACACTATGAAAGAGTAAAAGGAATCTCGTTTACTTAATGTTACGTCAAGCTGCTTTTATTTTTCCACTTGCCACAAACAGAACCAGAGGGATAACAATTACAAAATAAATAAAAAATAATAATAAAAATAATACAAATACTTACATATTATCCATTGGTAGCAAAAAAATTGAATGTAGTTTTGAATGAAACGATAAATATATAGATAAATAATACCCTATATCAGGCTAAACTAAACAAGGCTTTTGTCGGCCTTTTCAACTCAGCTAAAAACAAATAACTGTCTCTTTCTCAGCAATGTGCAATATGGTTTGAGGTATTAAAGGTGCATGTTATGACTAATTATTGGTAACGAAATGAATACAATTGTTACAAATTTACTGGATTTTAACTTTAAATTCCTTACCATCATTAACATTATTAGGAATATAACTTTGTGATTAAAATGGACCCATGTAACGTGTAGGGTGTTATAAAATATTGTTGACTTAAAGTAAAACAAAAAAACAAAAGTATTTGTATGTATATGCCGGCAGCAGTTGAGAGTAAAAACAGAAAAACTTTTTATGTCACAGTAGCAAAGAGCTGCATTAAATTGTAGCAGGCAAACTTAAGTTATTTTTTTGTTGTTGTTGGCGATTTCCTGACTTCGCTTCGTTGATTCTTTTTTGTTGTTCCTAGTAATGTTAGCGATTATATGAGCGTACAATAATACTTCTATAGTTGTTGTTGTACAACTTTTGTTCGTTGTGGTTTGGATGTAGTGTATAAAAAATTTAAATTGTTGTGAGTAAATTTCTTATAAAAGTCTATTATTTAGATTTATATGATTACACTTTGATAATTGAAAACTTGTTAAAAGGCGATTTAAATTAATGTTATAAAAAAATGGACAAAGTTTTGGTTAGAGTAAAGAATGTTAGACTTGTAATTATGTTTAGCAATTAGATGACATAAACATACACATATAAATTTACATTGATTTGGTTAATAATATTTTGTATCAACGTATATGAATGAAACTGTTTCTAAACAATCATTAAGAAATTTTAATAAAAGAAAAAAAAAAAAANNNNAAAAAAAAAAAAAAAAAAAAAAAAAACGGAAACAAATTAAAGTTTCTGTTTCACTGCTTCGTTACTAAGGCGCGCAGCGTTGGCATTTTTATTATTATATATATTTTTTCTTGTGTATTTTCATTATATTCTAAAATGTTATAATTGCACTTTGTTTTATCAGGCATATATTACATTTTTAAAAAAAAAATTACTTTACACATTTATACATATACATTAGGATGGTGTTTAACAAAATGTTTATTAGTTCTATGTAAAAGTTGTCTGTAAGTCTCTCAAATAGTTAGCAAAGTTTTACAGGGGAAGAGTAAAACTAAAGTAAATGTAAATTAATTTTAAGAGGCGCTGGTTAATAAGAACCCTAATATCCAGATTTTGAACGATTCTTAAAAGTGAACAAATTTACTTGTTTATGTTCTCAATTGTTTCCTTTTCCGCAAGTTCATTATATAAACAAGAGATAATTTATTTATGTTTCTTTATTGAAATTGACGGAAAACATAATATGATGTAATGACCATTTTTATATTAAAGAGCTACCCTACTTTACATATCTAGATACATTGAGAGCCTTTGTGAATAAAACATGTAAGTTAACCAACAACATCAGAGCGGCTTGTTATGTAAAGGTGTAAGTTTTTTACATTTGAGTTCACTCCAGTGTACAAATACAAGTATCTGAACATTATATTCCATCGTAAGTGTTTTTGTATGAGTACAAACATACATACATACATACATACATACATATATATGTATATTCATATGTCTGTTAATATATATGATTGTGAGTGTCTATCTATGTCTCTGCTGTACTTTGGTTACAATTCATATAATTTTCATAATTTCTAATGTCACGTGTAGACATTAAGTGTAATTGCTTACCTGAGAGTGCATAGAAAAGTTGTTCAAGTGGATTTATAAAAGTGTTCAACAGAATTCATAAAGATTTTTTAGATTTTAAATAATATAATAACATATCAAGATGAGTGCCTGCTGGCTTAACAACCATACACAATGAGACTAATGAGATTACAAAAGTTTAAATCATTTTATAATTATGGATAAGTTTACACTTTAAGTCAGATAATACTTACGAATGAGACTTACTATAGCAAAAAAGTTACTTATTTAAGTGTTCAAAAAAATTAGTTTTTTGAAAATTTTGAAAAATTTGCAATTGGAAAATAAAAAATTAAATGAGTTTGTGTTAAATTAATTTGTTATTTTCTTAATATTGAAATATTTATTTTATTTAAGATAAATTAATTTACAATAAGTTTTATTTTCCGAAACATACAATTTTATCCATTTGGATAAGTTGTAGATTTTTAAATATTTCGCTTATAAATTCACATAAATATGTATAAGTGTATAATTAAGTATTATGTTTATGCGTTTGTTTGTTTGTTTGTTTATTTGTGAAAAATATATTAAAAATAAACTGCTTATGTTAGCTACTTTTTGCTATTATTGTATTTTTTAAATGTTGTTGAAAATGAAATAAAAATACTGAATATGCTATTATTGGACTAACACTCTCCTTTACTGTAGATTTGTTAAGAGGGTAGAGTTTAGTTCGTATTTTTTTTTAATAAACTAAGTTGGTCTGTTTATAATCTAAATTACATACATATAAATGTATTTAGATGTAGATGCATATGTATAACTGTATAAAATAATTTCTATGCTTAGAATATTTAAAGTAGAAGAAGCGTTTGATTTGTGGAGTGAGTTTGTTACTAAATAAGTTGTGGTTGCATTCAGTTATTTCTTCACTTAAAATTTTCTACTTTCATAATATTTGTAATCGTAATGGTTTTTAACAGTTGTTTTTTTTATCTTGTGGTAACAGTAGTTTTTTCTTTCTTCCACAAACACCAATTCATACACATACATACATACTTATTCATTTGCACACATTCATATACATGTATGTATATCAGTTAGTTTTTTGTTGCAGATTTCATTTTTGTGGTAATTTAAATAATATTTGAATTTTATGCATTGTTTATAAATAAACAAAAAAAAAAAAAAAAAAAAAAAAAAAANNAAAAAAAAAAAAAAAATAGAAATGAACAAACAGTTTTATAAATATATTAATATTAATCCGAACCCAAATCATATGATTTATATTTTCTTGAGTAAAATGAATAGCAATATGCAATGTTTTAAATTGCTTCAATGGCACTAAGGAATGCTGATACTGGGTTATGTTAAGTTCAAGTAATTATTATTTACTCGACTTTCTTAGATTTGCAACTATCTTAGACTGCTTCAACACAAATCTGTGGCATTCTAATATACACATGTATGTACATTTTCATAGACATATACATACATACGTATACATTTAAATTCAAATAAACATTTATAAACTAACTTGTTACTCCCTTTTACCCATGGCAAACAAATGCATACATATTATACATATACATTTACATACACCAACACACAATTTTGAGTTTATAATAAGGCTTTTTTTCCTTAACAAGAAAAGTCAAAACTTTAGTGGATTTTTCTTTTTTTTTGTTATTTTTGAAAATACATTTATATTCTATAGAAATTTTGTAGCTTTCGTAGTAGTTTTGTAACAAAACTAAGAGAGACTTACTCTAGTAAAAAGTGGGTCTTATAAAATGCAAAAACACTTACATACACATACAACATACAACACTTAAATTTATATACTCGTGTACATTTCTACAAATATTTTTAATATGTACTTTTATGTGTATGTGTGTATATGTATATACATAAGTTAGTATTTATTCCACTTTCAACATTAGGAACAAAAAATTAAAATAAAATTCAATATGCACATAAATATACAAGTTTCTTGAGCCATATTCTTTTTCCTAGTGGTTGGTTGGATGGTTGGTTCGTTGCTTGGATAGCTCTGGTAGTGTTATTTTCATCTATTTTCTAGTTTACAAAGTGGAATTTTAAATAGTTTTCTGTTTTCAGCAATAGTTTTCAATACGAAGAAATACAACAATAGCAACAATAACACCACCACCAACAACAACATAATAATAATAGTAGAATGTAAATAAATTTTGTACTTCAAACATTGGAAAAGTAGGTAATAAGTGTAATAAATATTGCAATGTGTTCGTTCATGCCCAGAAACGAATTATGTGAGCATTTGTATAAATTCGTTGAAACACGTTAAAGCATATTGGCAAGTAAACAGTGTTAATGGAATTTATCTTTCTGTAATGGTTTCTCAATAAACTCTTTCGAAGTTATTACTTCTATAAACGTTTTCTTCTACAACAAGAAACTCTACTAGTAAACCAACATTCAGCTTTAAAGGAGACAACATAAAATTTCAAATATCTAAATTTTATTAAAACTGTTTTATTTCTATGGATGAATGTTAGAAGAGAAATTAAAAAAAAAAACATGTAAATGTTCTTAATAAAATTACAAATAATCTTATCTCTACATAGTAAGTACTTACATGCATACATGTAAACACACATTTGTTATCAAAACCTTACTTTGAAATTGATTGAAGAAACTTTGAATTTTTAATCATAAAAACTTAATGGGTTCATTCAATAATCACATATAATGTACAAATCAATTGCCTTCAAATATTTATTTATTTATCTTTCAGAAGTTTTCTATATTAAGGTACTTAAGTAAATAGAAATGACTGTAACAATGTTGTTTTGTTTATCAACAAATAAATATTATGGGATTTTATTATTACAAACATTCTTTTAAGTAATTTTAGCGACATAATTATATTTTCAATTTGCTCATCAAAATAGTAAAGAGTCATACGTTCATAATATGATTCCATACGGTATTACGAATATGTAAGATATGTGATACTGAATCGAAATTGATAAATAACAAGTAAGATTATAAACGAGTCGGTCGAACCTTTGATACTCACCATCAATTGATTTTAAACGAATATTTTAACGTTTTAAAAATGGAATGAAAAACCAAATATATTTTTTTAATGTTGGACATAAAAAAATTTTGAATATGTCCAACTTCGACTAACAAACCACATTCCAAATTCAATTATAACTATAAACGACTATAGAAGAGTTAATTTCTTTAGTTTTAAGGTCCTTTTTGATTACATCGATATGATTTTAATGAATTTTTTTTTTTGTCACAGCCATTTGATTCAATTACATACCTATGCTAATTATTAACATATGATGAAATATATATTTTGTAATATTAAAATCCTGATGTGATAGTGATAATGGAATTCTATTTCCAGAAAATCTTTACATAAAGTCGTAATAAATACTTCAGAAGTTTAAGCCAAAATTAAGACAGAAATCAATGTCTTTATTACTATCTAAATAGACAAATCGACAAATTTTTGAAGTTATAAATTTCGGGAGATTGATATTTTTAGAGACCTCATTGTTGGAATAAAATGAAATTTTAATATTACTTTTTTAGAACAAAAAAATAAAAATATTTAGCTTTTAAGAAGTTGCTTCTCAAATTATTTATGACAATTAATTGAATTCTTTCCGGCGTGTTGTAAAACAAAGTCTTATCTATTGTAGCAGCGTGTTAATGTTGTTAACGATGTTAATGGGACGATAATTGAGAAGAATTAATATTTAATTGTCCTAATTCGAAGTAGTAATACTAATTAATAATTGTTAATAATTTAACATAATATATAAATGCTTAAGTGTACATATATATCCATCTATTATAAAAGTATATATGCACACATTTATTTTTTAGAAATGTTCTCAAACTTATGCAAATCCATTTAAGATTCTAGAAATTAGTTCTATAAAATTTCAATTTCCTTTAGAATACCAATTTGTAGTTGTAATTAAGGATTTCTTTTTAATTGGTGTTGAGTTTGATTATGAGTTTAGCTATTACCTAAAATAGCATTCCCCATGAATGTATGTAAGTGCGCTTTATTTAAAAGGTGTCGAAATGAAAAAGTTTAAGGAAACTACGTCTGTAGCGTTATTAGTGGAGCACTTAATTTTGAATACAGGCAGCTAGAAAGCAAAAATTTTCACAAGCTGATGCTGTAATAAAGAAACACAAATATGCAGACAGACATCTACTTATAACATCAAATGCAGCTATTTAAAAAGTTAAGGTAATGCAAAAGTTATGCCAATATACCATAATAATTTGCATATACGAGTACATACATATGTATACAGTTAAGCTAACTTTAGTCATTGACATACACACACACACAGACACATACACAAAATACTAACATATTATTACATATGCTTACAAGAATGTGAAAAGGAAAAAAGTTTATATTTCTCCATGTAGAGGCAATATTTAGTAAAAGTGTAAAAATAAGTGACACTATCATTTACATATGTATATGTATACATCGATGTATGTTTATTTATAAATGTACTTAGTTAGTGTAAAGTAAAAGTAATATTTGAATGGTGTCATTAAAAGTTAAGATGACATAAAATTTTAATTAAAAGCAATTAAAACTAAACAAACAAAATAATGTTGTCTTTTGCAATGAAATATTAAAAAAAGAAAGCAAAAAATGTGTGTTTGTGTATAAGCATTAATGTATTAGCTTTGTTCGTTTGAAAGAAAAGGCATACTTTAAGGTGGAAAATAAAAGAAAAATGAATTTCTAAACTAACACTTAACAGAATAAACTTTTAAATACTTTAAATTTTATTTGATTTTGTTTTAGTGGGAATTTTTCTAGCATTAACAGTTTTGTAATAAAGAAGAAAGAAAAATATGTATGTATGTCTGTATGTATGTATATAGTAGTACATTGTGCACAAAATAAATTCCTTTAAAATCAACTAAAATTTGCAAATTTTTGGTTTTTGAATACAAAAAAGTTTTGATTTGAAAGTTTTTAAGTAAATAATAATTTCATTTCATAAAATAGCACACCATTCAATAATGCTGCTGCTATAGCTGTCATACACTTGTTCGCCCTCTCGTTTAACTTGTTCACAAAGTATTGGTGTGTGCGTGTGTATGTGCAGAGAAATATGACAGCCTAAAGCTGTGTTGCAATAATAGTTTTGTACTTGTTCTTGTACTTGTGTGTAATAAAAGTTTAAATAATAAAAATATATAAGAAAAAATGTAAAATAGTTTGCTGTAATAGTTGTGGCATGAAATTTTCTTATTATTTACTTTAATGGAAAAAATAAAATTTAAATGAAATAACACGAAAATAAAACCCCAAAAAAATAAAGTTTTCTTCTTTAGCTACATATAATTTAAGACTTTTCTTAAGAAACTAACGAAACTTTTACATTTTTATTTACTTTCTTAACAGCAAAAAATACTTTTTATGGTTAATATTAACATAAATACACATAGCAAATGAAAGATATATAAAAAGGGTTTTAAATATATCAATACATATACATACACACATATACATACTCCGTTTTTAATATCTATTGCAATTGGTATAATATTGGAAATTCTAAATATAAAAACTTATCATTAATTACTTCTTCATATATTTCATTTCAATAAAATTTCACACCTAGAATAAGTTATTTCTGATAAAATTGAACTAGAAATTGTTTACCTAAAAAAGTAAGGATTAATCCATTTACTGTAAATAAACATGTATGTCTTTACATATTAATGTATATACATATATATGTATAGAGGGAAAATATACTTTACTTAACTATTATAGAAACTGATGTATATAAATATTTAAATTTCTAGCAATATTTCTTTTTATAACATCTATTTCTCTTCTTATATTTTTATAAGTATTTCATGTTTTTATACCCACAATCAAAAAGTCATGGAGGCTATATTGGGTTTGTCATTCCGTTTGTAACATGTTAAAATATACGTCTAAAACACGAATATGTATATAATGTATTCTGGGTTCTGGTAAGATTCTAAGTCGATCTAGTGATGTACGTACGCCTGTCTGTCTGTTGATCGCAGGGGATGAGAAAGACGAAATTTGGCACAAATATTTTTCTAATATAAGGTTTGTTTGGTATCGAAAATGGGCAGCATTGGATTATAAATAAGGAAGTTTTGTCATTTTGGAGCATTTTAGTGCATAATATGTCGTAAACGGATGAACATACAAAGAAGAAATTTAATGTAAATCATAACATAGTAACGGGAAACTAAGATGAGAAAAATGCTCATAAAAATATGCCTTTTAAGCATATTTCGCTCTAAATATCAAAGTAAAGAACGTACAAAGATCAAATTTTAGACTGATAGTAGGAAGGATATAGGAGAAAAAATGGGCGTGCTTTTGATGTATTTTGTGATATAATATGTCACAAATGTGAAATGAATAGAGGTAAACGATAAAATTTTCAATGTATCGTTAGTTAGTTTGTAGGAAGAAACTTGGCAAAAAAAGAGATCTAATTAAAATCGTTGCTCTTACTCCATTTATGGTTTTATTAAAGCAGGACTTTCTTCTAAATTTTACTTCATACAAATACAATTATCATTTAAATGCACTTTAATAAAGTTTGATGGTGGGTATTAAAGATTCGGCCAAGGCGAATATAATGTTTTTACATGTTCTTTTTTTAAATTTTATATTTTTGCCCCTCACTTACATATAAAATAGAAAAATATTATAGTGTGTATTTGTGTGTGTAGGGTATATATGTAAGTGTGTGTACAGTTGTAATAAAATTTATTAGAAAATTTATATGATGATAAAGTTTCTTAAGAATAATTTACATAAAATATAATAGTTTTTAAGCAAAAATTGAAAAAGAAGATGAAGAAAAAAAAGTGGAATTATTTCTTTTATTAGTTTAGCAAATAGAATAAAGGCAAAGAGGAGAAATTAACATTTTTAGCTGAGTATGAAAAATTTTTTTTTAGATTCTTAGGTTCATAGAGAAATAAATCATATACAATTTTAAAATATTGCTAAATAAAATATATGTGATGGCAGTAAAGTAGTTTGAATAATAAAACGTTTTTGGTTAAATATTGCAAATATACATATTATTTACATATAATATGTAGTCATATACAACATACATACATACATACATATGTATTTATTTATATGGCTTATTTTAATATTTTTTTGTTTTTTTTTTTTATAAAAAGGGATAAATATAAATTATTGCTTTTTTGAAAGAAAAAAAAAAATGATAATAATATATGGAACTCATTTTTGTATATATAATATTTATTTTTACAAGTACAATACTTGTAGTTAATTGTATCCTAATTTCTATGACTACATCTTTGTTATGGAGCCTAAGTATACTCTTATAAAATTTCGTAGAAAATATTGGGTTATATACTTTTAACTTGAAAGGATTTATTGTTTTTCTTTTTTTAATATATAATTTTTCGTTATTTTTTTTTATTTATAACATTTAGTTTTTAATCGCTTGTTTAAATAATACTTAAATATTTTTATGGTTGAGTTTTTTTTCTTTAATGCATGTGTATTGAAGAGCTTGTGAGTTTACATATTAATATGTTTGCTTATATAACATAAATACCGCCTTCCAAAACATACTTAGAACGGTTTAGAGATATATTTATGTACGTTTATATATAATTTTATGACAACTATAAAAAAATATTATATTGTTTATTGTAAACACCAATGAAAAAACATACCAAAACACAAGCCCACAAACACATTTGCTTGCAAAAAATACTCATACATACATATATCAATAACTACAGTTTGTGACGAAATTATTTGCTCTTAGCTTCAGTTTTTTGTTTGTTTTTTGTGAAAATAAAAACGTATGTAAATTCCATATAAAAAGTTCAGATAATGTTGATGTTTTTCTCCAAATTAGTACCAAAAGTAACAAATAGTAATTGAAACCTAAAAAAAGTTTAATCTCAAGATTTGTTATTAAATAACCATTTCATAAAGTAAATTTTATTTCGTTTAATTTGCTGAATAAAATATTATTACTGGGCTTAATATTTTTGTGCTATACTGTATACATATATAAGTCTCAGTCAAATGGTTTAAGCTCACTTGCACACATACATGCATACTTGTTTATACATTAATATATGCCATAAAGTTAAATTTGTGTATTTTGGAGACTATTTTGTTGTTAGTAAAATGAACAAATAAAATAAAATATCCAAAAAATTGTATATTTAAAAAAGGAGTATATAAACAAACAAACAAATTTTATATAAAAAATGTTAAAGCTCGACATTCAAATACCCATACATAAGTTTGAAATTCTTGATCACTCAAACAATTTTGCTTTTTTGTGGGTTTCGTTTTTGGTCTTTTACATTATATTTCTCTAGTACTTTTGAATTCCTTTAGTTCTTTATTAAGATTTTCTTTTGTATTTTGATTGGCAACACTGATCTGTAATGTTTAGATTTTGAAAGTGTTAATTGCAATTCAATTTCAACTAAAGAACAGAACATAATGTAAATGTTAAGCTTATAAACTTGAATAGGATTTCAAGAATATTTAAATTATAAAATATTTATCCTTTTTTACAACTTTAGATTAGCTTTTGTAACCTAAATAGCACAACCTATCTTCTGGGACGGTAGGCAGATCTGTACAATTTTTCAACAAATTTACTGAAATTCAAACAGTGAAAGCAATTTGCTTAATTTTAAAGGATGAAAATTCAAATATATTGAATAAAATAAGTTTTTCAATTTGATTTTGAATTTGCTGGCTATAGGGTATACGAATTAACTGAACAGGAAGAAGTACTTTATGTTAAAAGTCAAATAAAAAAGGGTTTCTCATGCACAAAATGGAACATGTACACTCACACACACTTACATATTAACCAGATTCACATATATAAGTTTTAATATTTACAAAAACTACTTTTTCGGGGTTTATTGTTTTTGCTCTTTTAAATATTATCAGCATTGAAAGAATTTTGTTCAAATGTTTATGTATTTGTGATTTTTTATATCCTTTTGGTTATTTTCTATGTTGTTTTTACTTCAAAGAAGGAAACACAAAAAAAAACTAACGATAAATGTGAATGTTTGTAGCAGACAGTATTCATGTATAAATGTTATGGTTATAAATGTGTAAATTTTATTAAATATTATTTGTAATTTAACAAAAAAAAAAATAAATAAATAAATAATAAAAAAAAGAAAACAGATCTTAAAAAAAAGAACTACAGATAATTTACACACAATATAACGTAAATACACTTAATATCATTCACTGCCTCCTTTTACTATCGCATTTTTTATTTAGAAAACAAAAACAATAATATTAAGTACATATGTGTACAGAAAAACACATTCATACATACATATAAATGACAATTTGTATGTATGTATATAAATATGTTTGCTAAGTTTATATAATCAATAGAACGCAACTTTTTACTAAATTAAGGTGGTAACTATTACTTAAAGTATTTACTTTTCCTTAATGTATAATTGTCTTGAAAAATAAGGTTGACCCTAATTTTTGAATATATAGAGATACATACATATCTATATGTATGTCATAGTACTTACATTGCTGCTATAGTTATTATTGATTTCATTTTTCGTCTCTTGAATTCTATACGGAAAATTATGACAAGTCAACGTTCAATAAGATTTCATAATGTTTGTTCTAAGCTAAAAGTATTAAACATATTTATATAATAAAAATTGGTCCATAATAATTTCAGTTTTTGGAACAGATATTTTTATGATATATGTGTAATGGGTATTATCAAAATAATTTCTTGGTCTCATCAATTGATTTACAAATATCAATTGGTATTTATTTTGTCTTATTACGAGGAAATTTAAAATTTTTTTTGCTTAATTTTAGACTTCAGACTTCCTAGGAAACGGTATGTAAATGTAAGAAGACTGAAACTTTATATTGTACTTTGGATATTATACAAGCTTTTGAATATTAAACTGTTGTAGACGCGAAATCACATGTAATGATCAAGGTACATATGCTTCTCGATAACAAGTACAATAAAATCTGATCTTCAGGAATGTAGAGGCTAAAGTTTTTTGAACAATGTTTTGAGCAAACTTCAAAGTGGTAATATAAAGAATCAATGAATGTAAAACGATGCATAGAAAATACTTCCAGATTCTCTGGTTGTTGCAGTCAACCATATGCTCTACTAGAGCTCTAAGATCGGTCATATTGGTTATACTGGAAATAATTTGTAGGGGGCTATTTGAATGAGGTACACAAAGAATCAATCTTTGTACAATTCATTTGATTGTATAAGGATGCAGATGGTCATATTTTGCACGAAGCCAATTTCGGTATTTGAACTGCCTGAATGATAAGTTTTGCTAAGAACGTGTTGGAATACTATATACATATTTTTTTAATATGGGTTTTATTAAAATAATGGACATCATGATATTTTTTTTCGCTGGTTTGTTTATTAAAACTGAAGGTTTAAATTAAGGATTTTTTTACTTTTATACATAAAGGTGTAGGTGTCAGTGATTGAAATTGTATTTTAAAATATTCTACATACTCTCTACTATTTTCATGAAACACTGTATTAGTAATCGCTGTTGATAGTTAAGTTGTAGTTTTCATTTATAGATCTTTACGCAATACACATCTACATATGTATGTGTGCATGTTTGTATAAGGCAAAGCATTGCAAACAACAAACCACTCATGCATGTTTATTATCTGTGGTCTATATGAATTGACCGGAAATGGCACTGAAACATGCATACAAACGCATTTTCATTTGTAATTGTATAAGCATTTTGTTTGTTTTTTACTAAAAGTAAATTTTTTTAAATATATTCAGACATTTTTGCCATTTTGAAATATATTTTTACTCAAATTACGCCTTCACATGTGAAATTATTAATATAAAATACGAAAAAAGAAAATTATAAAAAAAGTAATTTTAATTCTTTTCATTTACTTTGGTCATAAGTTTTATGATTTATAGAATTTGTAAAAGTTTTTATTTTTTGTTTTACAAGTTTAGACCCTTCTAATACAACTGGAATAAATTAAATATAGAAAAAAAATTTAAAAAAATGTTTACTTAGTATTCTGTTAGAGACTAATCGTGAATGTTGAATGGACGGATGGATAGACGAGTAAATATGGAATTATCAATAAAGTTTAAAAAGTATAATATGAATATTTGGTTTCAAAATTACTTTTGCTTAACAAAATAGTTATTTTGCCATAACTTTTACTAACAACACATTCAAATAAATGAAAACTATTGAAAAAGTTTTTCCATGTTCACCTAAAATGGCTAAGTTTGCATGTTTTTCAATGCATGAGATTCAAAGTTATACTAATATAAAGTATCCATTAAATAAATATTTGCCTTAAAAAATGTGTACAAGTTAAAAAAAAAAAATATTATACATAAATATTATTTAAATTAGTAATTTGTTTCTAGGTGTAGTAATTATTGTTTCAATTGTTTGTATCAAATGCTTTCTAGTATGTGGGAGGTAAAAACGTATAACAAATAGGATTTAACCTTAAATGAGATTTCAAAACCAGTGTACTTACGAAAAATATAATTTATAATGAAATACTGCAAAAATGTCTTTACGCGACAAAATTGGCTTAAAGTGATAAGAGTCTTTCTTTAAGAAGTATTTATTTATAAAAGTTAAATACTTAACTAATAATGCTAAATATAAATCGTATTTGTGAACTCTTATTGCGCTAAAGGTTTGGACATAATTCTTTGCTTTGTGCTAAGCCACACCCATTTCTTTAAAGAAAAATTTCATATAAAGTTAAATTATATAAAACAGACAATAAATAAGCTATAAATGCTATGATTTTGTATGGTTTTGGTTGACAAGTGTTTTAGGATGATAAATAGAATCTGAAAAAGAAGCAATAGCTGGAGTTTGTAACAATAAACATGAAAGAGAGACATCATAAAAACCGGAAACTGTGTACGTTTATTGAATCTGTAACATGGAATTATATTTGATAAGCATTTCCGCTTATAATGATAATAATGTTTTTGTTGTTGATGATTTTGCTTTTGCTTTTAATGCTTGTTGTGATGCTGATGTTGCTTACTATTTGCTGCTGTTGTTGTTTTTGTTGTTATTGTTAACTCTGATGTCGTTGTTAAAGCTGTTGTTGATAATGATTGCTCGGATATTGGTACTGATGCGAATGATGCTGTGGTTGTATAAAAAAATCTAATATCATTTCTTACTTCTTGTGCAATTTAATTTCATTGTATTTTTTAGCTGGTGTTTGCTTTTATTACTTTTTATTCTAAAAAAAAAAAATCACAAGTCACCGTACCAAAAGTCATAACTTTTCGGTTTGGTTTTGTTTCTTTTCTTATTTCACTATTGTTATTCTCAGTAGTTGCAATTCTGTCCTTTTTCTATTTTATGTATTTATTTACTGTTACAACTGTATTATATTTTATATGCTATAACATAAATCTTTTTCTCTTTTAGATATTTGAACACTTTTTTAAATTAAAAATGATGAGTTTAAATATATGATGATTATAATATTTTTCTTTGGTTTGACTTGAACATTTATAGTGGAAATTATGATTTTCTATAATAAGAATTCAGTTACGTTATTTTCTTTTCTTTCATATTTAATATTTGATATTTATTCGACGTTAAAATAATTCTATATACAAAGTAGAGTTGATATATTTCTCCCCAAATTAAGCTGTAATTAATATATAAGAAATATACTTCCTGAAGGTGCACTGAAATTCTGCTTTTGATTAAAATTGATAAAAACTTAAGCTTAAATGTTAACCATTTCAATATTTGAATATGTACTATATACTTGTAATTAAATGTTGGTATTTAAAAAATGCACGTTTTACTATACGATGGTAATATAGCAAACATACGTGTAGAGCTTATCTTATGGTATTTTTTGTTAATTTGGCGTCCATACGTATTTCTTTTTTATTTGAATTTACGAGAAACTCGCCCTTCACGCAAACATTTTTTGTTGATTTATCGCACGTCACACATTAATTTAAATAGATTTTTATAAATAAATATCAATAGAATACCGACCACAGAGGTAGATTTGTATTAATGTGTACATATACATATGTATGTATGTATGTCTATTCTGAATAATGTACTTACAATTTGTAATATTGTTGTTGTTGTTGTTGCTATTTGTTATTGAACTTTATTAAATTAAGAGTTTTTGTTCGGATGTTAATAAACTTTCAAAAGTAGTAAATCTTCATTGTTGCTTACATTTGTTGAAGTTGAAGATGACTGAATTTGCTATTCGTATTCTCTGGTGTAACATATATTTTGTGTACGTGTGTATTATTTACTATATGTATAGGCGTGTGTGTGTGAGTAGGTCTGCATAAATAGCTTGTTTGTGATAATTCATAAAAATCTTCTTTAATTTATAAAAACAGCCTGTCTACGCTTTATAAGTTTAACAAATTTTCCTGTAAGTGGCAATTTGTTTTATGATCTGCTGTGCTGGCTGGCGACCTCTTTTCCAACACCGCCCCAGTCCCAGCATAAATAATATTTTAGCCTTTTATTGTTGCAAAACTAACAAAAAGACGGTTTTGTTAATATTTTAACAGCAAATTTGTGAACAACATCCGTAATCCGAGGCACTTATCAATAAGTTTCTTTTGTTATTGTTGCTCTGAAACGTAGCTGGTGTATTAAGTCAAAAGCATAAAGGAAAATTCGAAGTATTGAAGAAATTGCTCAAGCATTCAAATACATATTGTATGTTCTTACGTATGTATGTGAACTTTTAAATCTACTTTTCGTTACTCTTTAGTTTACTAACTCACTCACTCACTCACTCCCACATATACACACACACTTACATACCTAAATATGAATTTGCACAAATAAGATACAAGGAATATGCCGCCCTATTATTTATGCATGTCACGTTAAATTTATAGGTACTCAGAGACTTGACTTATGAAAGCAAAAGAACTTCTTCGTGTTTTTTTTTTTGTTTGTTGATTTTTTGGGAAAGGGAAAATTACGTTTAATTTTTTTGGCCTTGATTTGTTGACAATAAAAAAGAAAAGTTTTTTTTTTTCTGCTAACTTTTGTAATTTAGAATGAAAGAAAAAATGAATGAATCCAAAGAAAAAAGGAGAACACAAAGAGGATGAGCATGAAAAATTAAGATTTAAAAATGTGTGTTCATTTATGTTTAATTCTCAAATTTATGAGCTGCTTCTGTTAGACTCATCCTTTTGCCTTCTTTTTGAAAAGGGGATTTGTATAAAAGTGATCACTATTTGGCTTAAATCTTTTTAGACTTGATTTTAATGTGACTTGATAAGTTTTGTCTCTGTCCAAACAATGGGAAGAAAACCCAAAACACCTTTACAAAATTTATGCCAATGTTATCATCGTTATTGTATATTTGGCTCTGTTGTAGTTTTTGTTGCTTTTGTTTAGCGCCAAAGGACTTATTTCCATAATCTCCAAAATACACACAGTCTGCCACCACCCACTACTCTATGGACCCAAATAAATGTTGTTGCCACTGTTTCCATTTTTAAGTTTTAAATGTCACAAAATGTTTTGATTCTACAAACATGTGTGTATGTATGGGTATGTGTAAAATGGCATTTATTTGTTTATATGCAAATTAGGGTCACTTTTTAATTTTTTTCTTTTCAGTTGACAATTTGTTATATGAAACATTTTTTCCACACAAATTATAAAAAAGGGAAGACAACTGTGTTGATAGGAGAATTTGCAAATCGAAAAAGGCATTAGTTTATTTTTGTTTGGCTTATAATGTTCATTTCCATTTTCAGACATTTGAAAGAGGTGAAAGGTCTCTAACATATACATAAATTATATAATAGATTTTTTTTCTCGATTATTTGTTATATCAATTTATATGTGTAGCATACCTTTTGTATTTAGGTTTACATAGAAACACATAAATAATTGGTTTGTTTATTTATAGATAAAGATAATTGTAAATAAATAAAGAATTTAGAATATCAGACCATATATTTACATTATGTGTTTTGGTATTTTCATTATTATGTTAGAAAAAAAATTGTTTTTGAGAAATATTTCCATATTGATACTATAATTTAATATCAATAATAAAATAGACTTTATTTATTTAAAATTATTAAATCAATTCGATTATGATATAATTTTTAATAATGTGTGCTTATATGAAAAGTTATTCTCTCACTAGTATTTCAAACTCATATTTACGTATTTCACTACCACCGTACGGAATAAATATGCAGTGGTCTGTGGGAGAAATTAAGCCTGGTGTCAAACTCTTGCAGTGATGAGCACGACCAATAAATAATGGTTCACCGTCTTCTAAACGTCCAGTAAAGACAGCATTGTTTGGTATATTTTCCGAATCTCCTGCAATCCAATTATAATTATAACCACATAATATCTCAACATTATCTTTAGCGATTTCAGCGCCATCACAAGAAACGTAAGCTTCGTGTCTCTCTGGTACTAATTTTGCAGGAATAAAGTGACCTTCATGCCAAGATCTTCCTACAAAAATGTTTGTGCCATCACTATCATGGCCAGCACAAACAGCATTTGGTGGGAGTTCACCTAGTGCCACAGTCTTCCACTTATCATGATTTTGGTAAACTAATGCCTCATATTGATCCAAATTAATTTCCTGTCCACCAAATGGTATGTACATACAACCGTGAGAAGGATGAATTTTCCCCACACTTAAGCTATTCATATAATGAGCTCGACCAATGTATAAGGGTTCACCATTCACTGCATTTCCACTTGAAACCGCTGAAGAAGGTACCGCTCCATTTTCACAGACACACCAGTCATAACCAGGACCTATGAGAATATCATAGTAGCTTTTTAAGTGTTCCTGTCCACCCCACGACACATAGGCACAACCTTTACTCGGTATTACTTTTGCTGGTAGAAATTCATTTTGATGTTTAGCGCGCCCAACATAGATCGGAGTTCCATCACAATCATAACCGGCTTCAACCGCAAAATTAGGCAAATCGTCTGCAGACGAAGATTGTATCCAACAATGTTCTGTTAAAAACTTATAATTTAATAATATTAATCAAATCATTTTCCCTTGGAACGTACCCATGATTTAAATCAATTCAATTTGCATAGTATTATCCTTTAATATTTGCACTCAAATGTTATAGAATTGAAAATAATTTGCATTTAAATACGTTTATGATGACAAATGATCTTTCTCAATATTGTGTTTAAGATTTTAAAATGCATTTGCACACTTATATTTAGTGTAGAATTATTGTGGTCAATAAAAATACTCTTATATGTGTTGGGGTTGTCATTTGTATAATTTTTTTTTTCGAAAAACCCGTAGAACAAATTATTAATTCGAAGTGGAGAATGGACATTTTTTCACCAATAAATGAATTACTTAGCTACTGTCGCACAAATGTGTAGAGTAGACGTATACCAAAGAGGGGAGTAATGTGGCGAAACTCGGTTTTCTTTTTGATATAACATATTTCTTTTAAAACTATATACGAATATAACAGTGACATGAAATAAATTTCATCATAACTTGAGTCACATTCATATGGGTTCATTTTAGCATAGAAATGAAGTGCTGCCTTCTATCTCACAAATGTGAAGAGTAGAAGTATACCAAAGATAATCTTTCTGACCCTGCAAGTGTAGTTCTTTTGGGGAGCAATGTGGCGGAAACTCGGCTCTCTTTAAAATGAATAGATTTCTTTAAGAACTATATGAAATAAATTTCATCACAACTTGTGTCACATTCATATGGGATCATTTTAGTGTAGAAATGAAGTGGTGCTTTCTTTTTTCCGCCCAATAAATTTTAATTTGATGGTGGATATTAATGATTAGAACAAGGCGAATATACTCTTCTTACTTGTTTCCTGTACAGTCATCAAACCAAATTCAAATTTAATCAATATATTAAGAATTATTTTATTTGTATTTTTTTTGTTAAAATACCGATTAGTTTGCAACAACAAGTTTGTTCTTGCAGGTAAATTTACAATTTGTAAAAATAATCAGAACTTTAACATAGTTCATTATTCATATTCAAGTTTTTGGTTACCCTGCTGATAAGAAAATTGTTTATAAGTACAAATAGTCTTAGTCATTATAATGAAAAAACCCCCTCCACAAACGATTTATATGCGTTAATTTGTATGAGTAATGTATAAGTATTAATAGTTATTTTTATAACTCTATCATTTCTTAATATCCAATTTTTTTTACAAACCATTCAACATATTGTGGGTATATTCAGTTTGTTATTCCATGGGCAAAATTTATAAATTTTCATCTTATTTTCAGTACAAAAATTACTTAGTAGTATTTTATATCTTTCGTTAGCTGTCAAAGTCAAGTAACTATAATGTAAATATTTTTTTTTTTAATTAATTTTCATATTCATCCATTATGTTCATAAAATCGTTTAATTGTAAAACGATAATTTCGTGTTTTTCTGTTGCCTTTAGTGTTTAATTTTACCTAAAACTTGTTATCAGAATATTCTGATATATGTTGTATGTAAGTACAATACAATAAATCATATATACCTAAATGTATAGTGAATATACTCTTATCGTTATTGTTTTTGCTACTAAATATTTCATTTATCATTTCTTTTTTATTTATATTTAAAAACCCTTTGATTTTACTTTTTTATAACAAGTGTTAAATTCACATTGAAAATTTAGTATTGATTTGCAAGTGCATCAGTAAATAACTCAAAATAATAAAAATTTTTTATAAAAGTTCTTTAGTTAATAACGAAGAAGAAGAATAATTAAAAATGATGGGTGAGAAATAAAAGAAAAAATTATATATGTTTTGTGTTTAAAATAAATTTCTATTGGACAAGTAAATGTATGTTTAAATTCCATTGCGAAAAAAGAAATTTTTTTTCATGGACAACAAAAATTTATACAATAGCAAAGCAGTGGACTTTTCACCGTTTACCTTTTACTGTATAAAGTTATATTACAAAAATCGTCCATAAAATATTTAGAAAATTAACAACACTGATCTATGTACAAATTTTATATCAAGACACCAACAAGTACATATATATATTTTGGGTCCTATTAAGATTCTTAGTAAATCTCTCCATAATCGTCCTGTTTTTAAGTTTACATAATTATTAACTTATCTTTCTTATTTCCAAATACTTTTCGTCACAAATTTTCAAATAATTGTAATGAAGAAAAGTCTTATACTTTTAATTCCTAACACATATGTATGTATTATAATGGATTTTTTTTGTTTATTTATTTAATGACACTTGTGTTTGTTTAAATATTTGTCGTTTTGTATTTGTCTTTGTTTTTTTTTTTTCGCACTTACTTTATCTTTTTTTATATAATATTCTTTTTTAGGTTCTTATCATCCAGGTGACATAATCAGTCCACGTATGTTTTGTTTAGATTACATATGATATTGTCGTAAAAAACTGATATAACAGAGCACAATATCTAAGTATACAATAAATATTTGTTTTAGTGGGTTTATATTTGCATATAAATGATATTTTAATTCCCAACCAATGACAAGTGCTTAATAATATTTTATTTGTTTTTGTTAATAACTAAAAATATTTAGAAACAACATGGGTTCATTCTTCTCCTGGAGTCGCTTTACCTCCGTTGGCAGTAATTGGTGGTCATGACTGTGATGGTTCTCCAATGTATGTGGGTCGTGCTTATCATGAAGGAGATAATATGCCAGCAAAAGTTGTTCCCAGTAAGGGATGTGCTTATATAGCTTGGGGTGGTCTAGAACATGTAAAGACACACTATGAAGTTTTGGTGGGCCAAGGATATGGTTGGCAGCCATGTTATGGTGGTGTGGTTCCTCCAAATGCTGTACGTACTGGAATGACAGGTACAGGTGAACCTTTGTACGTTGGTAGAGGTCATTACAACAACAGTTTATGTGTTGGTAAAATACATCCCTCCCACGGCTGTTTGTATATACCATTTGGTGGCCAAGAGATACGTTTGAACACATATGAAGTTTTGGTGTTTGAAAATCGTGAGAACTGGGTTGCCTCGACTCCTAATTACACACCTCCTGGCGCTGTAGTAGCTGGACATGATACAGACCGTGCAGTCATTTATGTTGGCAGAGCTATGCACGAAGGAGAAATGTTACCTTGTAAATTTATACCCAGTAAGGGATGTGCCTATGTCTGTTATGGAGGCTATGAAATTAATAAACGCAATTTTGAAGTACTGTGTGGTTTCGGTTATGCCTGGATTAAAGTTCACCACCATGTTATTCCACCCAATGCTGTATCTACGGGTCGATCACGTAACGGCGAACCCTTATTTGTGGGTCGCGGTCACCATAAGGGAAGTTTAACACCCGGCTTGGTGTCAGTAAGTCAACGCTGTCTATTCATTCCTTATGGTGGTCGTGAAATTCGTATTAGTGATTATGAAATATTGATTAAACAATAGACTTAAATAAACCAATCATTGTATAGAGTTGTTGCCTTAATGAACTTGTATCGAATGCCATATGAATAAATATTAACATTAACCTTAAACAAAATTAAAAAAGCATCCTTCAAAAAATCTTTAGAGATATGAAATTGAAGTTTATGTATCTTTACATTTTGGTTGTTTTTCCTTGTTAGATCCATAAATTTTATTTCAGTAAATAATTGTCTAAAAACTCATTACATTCATAAGGATGAAGCATTAAAAGCTGCTGGAAGTTCATTGCAGCTGGTGGTGGCAATTAACAGCAAATAGTGATGTGAGTGTTGCAAGTAAGTTTTTTGTTTGATTTTAATTGCATTGCATACATTTTGAATGGCTGGTGTTGGGTTACACTTACTCTTACACCAACATTAATGAGTTTAAAAAGAAGACATTGATAAAAGTTTAACGTTGATACTATTGTCATTATAGTGTTGTGTTTTAATGTTTGGATGTATCCTTTAACGTACAAACAACACAAGCCCAATCTGATTTATGACTTCTGTCACACTTAAATACGAATGCTGAGTAAATTTACAAATGGCATTTCATTATCACATGGATATAGAGTGACCACTAAAAAAACACACACCTTACTGAATACCAAATGGCATTTAGAGTAGAAATTTTAGATACATATGTACATGAAAATTTAAATTACACATTTAATATGCATTAAGTTTTTCTTAATTTATTTATTTATTTATTTTATATTTATTTGTTTGTTTATTTATTTAAGTATTTATCCTTTTAATATTTTCTGTTGCAGTTTTTGTACACATGTTACAATTTAATTAAATTACGAATTAAACACAAACAATTTTATCGTAACATTCGTTTCGTATATAATAAATGCAATGAAATAAACCAAAATGCAACAAAATATATTAATTTTTATTGTATTTTGTTGAAAAATTAAATCTGTGCTTCTGCAAAACGAAAAATCAACATGTCAAATATTATTTTATGCATCCAATAATGAAAACATACACACCAGCAAATAAATTTATATATATACTTCATATATGTATGTATGTTTGTGTATATATACGTAAAAATGCATATAATTCCATATGTAGTATATGATATGGTTGGACAATACATATGTACATTTGTACATATTATTGTATGTATAGGTAGTTTCATACACTTTGTCATTTACTGGTTTCTGTGGTTTGTCAACATTACCCGCAATTATTGCATTGAATTGTCAAATGATCTTCGTCTCACTCTCTTCATCTCTCACTTTGTTGCTGAGATTTTCGAAAACAAATGATAAAATGAAAACATTCATATGCATATATTTCTATTAATTGTAGTTGTTATTGTTATGGTTTCATTTGGATCAATAACGAACATACATATACCTTACACAAAGGATGTATGTATTTGTCTATTGTATACATACATATGTATGTATAATATTAGTAGGTAATTGTGGTCTGATTATTTGGACGATTTTGTAAGTATGATTATATAGTATATTGCCACAACTTTAATTTAACTTTAAACCAGTGCTGGGCATAGTAATTTTTCTATTTATGTTTTTAATCGTACTGATGTTTTCCAGTTAAAAGTTTACATCTCTTGGCCAGAAGTATTGCTGAAGTTTCCGAAATGTCTGTTCGTTTCTTTTTTTCATTGGAATTAACTTAGCAATCGTTTGGCTATATTAATGAACATTCTCATAATTTTCACACTAAATGCTTTGAAAATTATGTAGGCAGTTTTATATTTTAAATATAATTTTAATTTAATATGAAATAAATATCGGTAACTATCTTTTTTAAATATTTTACAAAATATGAGATGGTTTGAAAACCATATTGGGTTTTAAAATATATTCGAATTCAGTTTATTAATTTGCAACATAGTTGTTCAAAAAATTCAACTCAGTTTTTCAAACAAAAGAATAGTGAGGTTAATATGTGTTATTTTTTTTCTCTGAGTGTATTAATTTTTTAAGATAACGCCAATTGTGCAAAATGTGTCTAATGATGAAACAGAATTTAAAATAATGCGGTCGAAAGTACGTGTTGTATATTTGTAATGATAATCAACCGATATAATGACTGTTATGCAAAATTTATATTTTGCGTTTTTAACTTTTTAAGCTAGAGTACAAAATTAATACTATATTATTGCATAAATTAAAAAAAAAAAAAAAAAAAAAAAATAGGAAGAAAAGTGAACAACTAAGTAACTGGATATTATGAATATTTGCAGGTATTGTCTTTAGAACATTGGGTATTCTCCAGTTGGTAATAACTAATATTTATTCATCTATGTATTTTAGTATATTAGAAGTATTTTTGCATGCATGTATTTTGCAGACAAAATTGTATGTACATGGAATAGTTTAAATAGTTTCTGCCTACTAAGGTTTGTGCCATTTTATCTTGGGATTGTTGGAAGATCATTTATTGTTTAACTATTGCTATCAATTGCTGCCATTGTTGTTTGCTAGTTTGCATTTTGCATATAAATGAGTAAAACTGTGCTGATATGACTTTCGAATAGAACATACTACAACTGCACGAAATCTACTAACAGTATTCTGTATAGTATTAAAACGTTTGAATTACGTGCTTTTTGTCTTTCTGAAAAAGAAAAGTCTAGTGCTTGATTTGTACATAATATTTCATAAATTGCATCGTATGTTACTATTCTTTTTTTAAGAAATAATTTCACATACTTAGTTTCGAATGCAAAATTTTGTTGGAATGAAGTTTTTAATATTGAAGAAAATAATTTGTAAAAAAAATATATATGTATAATTTTCGCAATAAAAAAAGAGATAATTAATTTTAACGCATGTTAATTGATTGGACTGAAATATTAAAAAAACCCAACTTTATTTAAATACAAACTATGTACACTTTCGTATATGAAGAACTTTAAAAAAGAATAAATAAATAAACGTATAAAAGTATGTTTTTTATATTAATGTACATCTCTTTGTACCCCCTACATAAATTAGGAACTTTTTAAACTTTTTACGAAAATAAATCGTTGTTTGCTACAGGTGCACGTAAAATAATTTAGATTTTCGTACAACATAAGCATTTTCTACAGAAGATACATTCATTTGATATAACATTCTCTTGTGTTTTGTTTTTGCTTTCATCTTTTTGTGTTTTTTTTTGTTATATATTTTGCTTGTAAAAAATAAACTTTTGCAAAATGAGTTT
>JACGTJ010005536.1:0-11018 GCA_014858695.1 Chrysomya rufifacies | reverse complement strand
TACAGATTTTAATGGGTTTTTGTTCCACAACTTCCTTATTTATAATCCAATTCTGCACATTTTCAATACCAAACAAACAAGAGAAATATTTGTGCCAAATTTCGTTTTCCTAGCTCAACCGGTGCGACCTGTATCGTGCTTTCAACAGACAGACAGCCAGACGACGGACATCGCTAGATCGACTTAGAATCTTACCACGACCCAGAATATATATACATGTTGGGGTCTTAGACGAATACTTTAAGATGTTACAAACAGAATGACAAACCCAATATACCCCCCATCATTTTTTGATGGTGGGTATAAAAACGGAAAAATTTTAAACAAAACACATTTTACCCCTTTTTTAGATCAGTTTTTTAAGTGGCAGTTTTTAGTCACGTTTCTTGAAATTATTGTAATATTTTAGCAAATTTAACAAAAAAAACCCTCCATAAAATATTTTGCAAATGTTAGTTTTATTTTAATATTAAATACACAAAATTATTTATGTTCTCTTCTACTAGTGTTTTGAGTATATGAGGCAGATACATTTGTCAGAATTGCTACACTTAATCCGACTAGTTGAAAGAATTAATAATTATTATTGTGTCATATTGATTTTTGCATTATTTAGAGGTTATGTTTTAGTGCTTATCATAAATTATTTTAATAGTTTTTAAATTAACTTCTTAATTCTTATTTAAATTAAAGCAAACTCAATTAAATATATAGCATTGGGGTTATATTCGTCTTAGACTTTAATATATCTTTTATAAAATTATGAAAGAGATTCGCCCTCTTTCGTATACTCTCCTTCTATTTCACTCATTGGCAATATCCCTATGATTTCTCTCCATGGTAAAGAGATGCGGGGGTTAAAAGATCTCTTCTAGAGCATCGGAAAGTCTTTAACAATAAAGATTCATATCGAGGTCTGTTCTGGTAATTTTCTAAGCAGGAAATCAAAGAATATGGCCTAATCAGGTCCATTTAAGTTCCCCAAATTTGAGTTCGATATTTCATATACGTTTTAGCCAAAAGATTTTACAAATCTTAAGATGTGAATAGATCCGGTATTGTACATTCGTATAATAACTACTTTATGATATATATTGTTCGAGCGCCATATTTTGTCAAGTTTATAGAATGACTTATGTCCCTTGTTGATTCGATCAGCTAAGCCAGAATCTAAGCCTTCATTACTGTATATTTTGCAGCCGTAATAGGTAAAAGATCTAACATCCTCACAAATTTAATCATCCACTAGAAGTGGTATTTCAATATTTAAATATTTCTCATAACTTATTTTAAATCCTACTTGAGCTCCTTATCGGCTAATCGGTAGGTTAGACAGATATCAACGACATATACGATATCATTAAGTTTTTCTGTCATAGTCTGAATATGACTTAATATCCTATTGTACCAGACCCTACTACTAGCGTTCCTATACACTTCGCAGATCAAATGCTCTATTTACACTTGCATTTTCCGTTCCTTCGAGTGGATCAAAGGCACGCTCAAAGTCCACAAACAAGAGATTGTTCAGTGATTATACGTATGATTCTCGCATGAATATCTCTTCTAAAATATTTTCTTCTTGAACTAAAATGAAATTTAAAGTGAACAAAATTCTCTGCCCCTTGTGAATGCAATGTGGCTACGTTCAGTTTACACAATAATAGAAATAATAAATAAAAGTGATATTGAATTGTTGGCAACAAATATTTAGCTGCAAGTCGATAACATTCTATTCAAAAAGAAAAATTTTACAAAAAAGACTAACAAACATTATAAACTTAAATATTTCACAGCTGACAATTGTACACTCTAAATGACACATGCATACATACATAGATACATAGATACAGTAAATACCCTAAACAAGTAATAAGCCAAATGTATAAACATGTATTTCAAAGATAATTTTCTCTTCGATAAATTTCTCAATTGCGTTTACAACAAAAATCTTTTAGATGACAAAAGCCAAAAATAAGAGAATAAAATGATTCAAAAATATGAAAAATATTTTATTTCAATTCATAAAGAAAATTTAGAGATTTCTAGATTTTATGAGAATTATTTGGGAGCTACAAGCAAACAACAGCTAGAGCAGAGAAGCAGACGAAGACAAAAGAAGGAAGAGAATATTTTTTTACTTTATTTTTATATTTTTATAATGAAAACTTTGAAAAAAAAAATTCTAGGAAAATGATTTTACAAATATTTAACAAAAAAACCAAAAATAACTGACATTTAAGTAAAATGTTAAGGGATACGAACAGAAGGGAAATTTGTGTAGATGTGTATGTGTGTGTGTAAGACAATCACACAAAAAAATATACTGTGGAATAATAAAATGAAAATGTAACCACCACCAACAACAAAAACAATAAAATTCTCTAAAAACATAATGTTTACCCGGTCGTTATGTTGGTTGTAACTTCTTGCCACCATTCCTCTACTAACATACATACATACGTACGTAGATACAAACATTCATTCTTATATCTTTTCAAACATAAATAAATATATATGTATGTACATAAGTATACTTATAGCTTTACATTAGGTTTAAAGGCAAAAAAGGATATAAAAACATAGATGAAGGTATTTTCCTATCGTTTCTTGTTTTATTTTATTTATTCTCCTGTTTTTTTTTTTTTAATTTTTGCTACATGTGTCCTAAGCATTTAACTTTAAATACCAACCACACATTTCGCAGAAACCTGTAAAATGTTACTTAAAGTATACGAAAATAAAAATTACACAATCTTAATACTTTTGGTTAAATAGAAATCAATTTAAGCATATGGAATGTTTTGAGCTATTATGAGCTATTTACCATATTTTGGAATTAATTTGCGAATACGAAATTTACTTTATTACAAATTTCCATTGTATTTGTATTAATTTGAAAAGAAATATGCTGCTATTACGGAAATTTCGAAATTTTCCGAAAATTTCGGTTAACGAATTCCCGAGAATTTTTATTTTCGAACGGATAACGGCAAAAATTCTAAAATTCAAAAGCGTTGCTCACTGTTTTTGTACGAAAATATTGATTTTTTAATAATTTATATTTGTTCTAATTCTTTATATATCAAAGATATAAACAATTTTGTGTCTATATAAAAAAATTGTAATTTAATGAAGAATTGACTGATCACATATTATAACAATTGTTGCTCTATTTGCTTCGTATAAACTTAATATAAAGAATGGTATGTTTATCGAATAACATATGACTTTTTTTAAAGGACCTTAGATTTGAACCAGTTTTGCTCTATTGCTTCATTTCATTTAGATATAAGAAATTTTATATGTTTTATATAAAAATCGTACTTTGAGAGAAACTTCAAGTGATCACAGACTTGCATTTTTTTCAATGCTATGTAACGATGACCGTCCGTCTGTCCGTCCATGTAAACCTAATCGAACTACAGTTCGCATTTTTTCAAGTTAATTTATTGAAATTTGGCACAGAGGCCTCCTATGTTTATTGAAATTGAGCAAACTCGCTCCATTATTTTCCCATACCTACTTAACCAAACTTTCTTATTTTATGGTCATAGCGTTTTTGAGTTGATTGCTTTGTTTTTATAATTGCTTGCAATGAACATAAAACTTTATATCGAACTAAAAGATAGTCAGACACTTCGTCATCCAATTTATGATCGAATACTTTTTACACTTTTTTAGATTTTTTGAATTTCTGGTGTGCTTTTATGTTTTTGGTAACTTTTTACGTTTTTAGTTCCTTTTTTTTAGCATTTTTAAAACTTTTTAATACTTTTGGTACTATTTGACATTTGAAAATTTTCCTAATCTTTTGGTTTCTAAGTCATTTCAAAATTTGATTTGCATTCCACAAGAACAAACATAACGTACTTTTAAAACATAATTTCAAACGGCTCCGAACTATTTCACTCCCACAAGTTATAAATTCTATAGAAATCTATTTTTTATTTGTTACACGGGGTCTCCGAAAGTTATTAAAGTACTGAACTTCATAAAAGTACCAGACATCTGTACGTATATTTTTCCCGGAATTTTTTGCGTCTTTCTTAGTTCAAAAGATATGAGGTTACCGATTTATTTCTGTTTTGGACTTATCGAATTTCAAATAGTCACGACTTATCGACATTCAAATAGTCACGTTTTTACCTCATTTTATACTCAAAGGGGCCGAATACCTTTCTATTTATTTTTTACCCAAATAACAAAAAGTACGAGATTTGTTTTGGATCTTTCTTATTTAAGATATATAATGTTACCGAAAATTCCCTTTTTGCCCTTTTAATCCCCTATTATATGTATTCGTGCAGAGACCCAACTTACAACATTTTAGCTTATGACTGCTTAAACACCATGCACATGGGTTGTTAGTGAGTCAGTAATGTTAATCTTATATAAAAATAGATAAATCCAATACTAATCTTACAGCCTTACAATTTTGGCATATTTACCATAAGCCTCTCACATTATTGTCACATATTGGAACTCATGACGTTTGGATCATTTAATTGCTTCTCTGTTAACTCAAACATTCAAATACTGAGATACAAGATAAATGTAACTTTTGCTAACCAGCGATATGTGTCTTCAGCTATCTAACTTAAATCACGGTTATAGTTTACGTGCTTCCTCAATATTTTCAATCTTTTACTGTTATATATAAACATTTTACTACTACATTAACATTTTACTACGCTTAGCTACAACTAAATGAGTTAGTTATCATATTAAATTCACTTCTAAGAATTATTGTTTTAATTAATATAAACAAAATATATTTATTACCCCTTAACTAATCCAAATGATTACACAGCAGTGAAAGAGGGTGGCTATGATAAAACTTCCTCCACCTCACAATAACTAAATAAGTTCTTTAGCAAACAAAAATATTTATAACAGTTTCATTAGACTTTTACAATTTACATGCTAACATTCATAAAATATATGAGTTTTTATGAACGTTATTATGAATACTTTATACGTCATTGATAACCTATTGACAGCAATATGAAATTGAAATACATACACACATACATACATATACATATTTGTTTACATATAGTTACATACATTTATTAACATTTACATTCATATTTCTCTTACTGTACTACACTAAATTTTAGAAATGCGCACAAAAGATTATTACATAAATGAATTTTAACGAAAATTTATTTATGTTTTGCAAATCTTCCAAATATTTAGGAAATTATTGAAATGAATTATTTTCATTTTTAAATTTCAATGTAGAACCACAATTAATTGAAAAAAAAATTGGACCCAACATTTGTAGGAAAAAAATTTATTGTCATGTAATTCCTGTAAAAAATTTTACTTCTGTATTCACCTTAATTGCCAAATATAGCAAGTTTGACTTAGTCGAATCTTTGATACCCACCAAAAACCTATTTTGTATTTGTATAAAATTGAATATGGTCGCAGAAATGTTGTAAGATATAAGATATAATTAACAAATTCCATTTATTTCAATTTGACACTTTTTCGCATATTATTAGATAAGCGAAAAAGTGTGAGTGGCACCTACAATTTGTTTGGAAAAGATTCTTTTTATAGTACATTTTTATGGGTTTTTGGTCCATAACTTTCTTTTTTAGGAACAGATTGCACCCATTTTCAATACCAACCAAACAAAACAAAAATATTTGCTTAGAACAGGTTTTATAAATACATAATGGAAGAACTTGGGGTATATTTTTTGCTACAGGTTGGAAGCATGATGAAAAGTGCATCTTAAAATCGTACATTTAAGCCATTTTTTTTCCTACATTGAAATAATTATGAAGTCGAGAGAACTTTTAAAAAAAATAGTTTTAAATTTCAGCTTCCAATGATTTCAAAATTCGCATGTTTTTATTCATAGTCTAGAGGACCTATCTTTCTATCTTGTCATCAAAGATTGCTTTCTTTCAAATTATTTTCGAATGAAGGATTTTATAATCAAGAGACTGATCAATTTTTTGAAGCACATATTTCCTTCCGTATTCACCATAGTCCTTTCATTTACCATCTTTAACGAAGAAAAAAAAGTCATTTTCTATACTATACATTTTCTATACTATGTTTAAAATCTTTTGCGTGAACTAAGATGTCAAAGGCACCTTGATATTTCACAGGTGTCTATTGAAGAACATCTAGTTACGATTTCATCTAGCGGCCAAACATAAATTATATTGGACCTAACATACACAAATGTCCGGGCGACGTTACATGCCAAAACATCGTCCACTTTTTTATCCTGGACACCATATTATGAAGATATTTTGACTTAAATATTTAAGAATTTAACTCCTTAATTTGAGCAATCCTATCGACATATTTACCAATAACCGAAAGATAAAGCGAAAAGCTGCCCTTTTTTCCTTGCTGTCAAATTTATTGCATAAATTTCCGCCTGAAAAGTGTATATGTATAAAATATGTTTAATCTTTCTCCAGAAACAATCAATCAGTTCGATAGTACAATTCGCGGTGATATTCCTGATGACAACATCAAGGGGAGAAATATACAGCATAATCTCTAGACCTGTTTGAGGTCTCGATTAAATTAAAAAGCTAGATAATCTCAGTACTTATCCATCATAAAGATATGAGATTTCGTGCCAACGACCTTATTAGGGGTCATCCAATATATTGTGCATTGGATGAACCCAGTTTCAAACTAAAAATTTTCCCAAATTATTTTTATATACATTAAAACCGCACAGAAAGTCTTTGTAATTAGGTTTTCGCATCCCTCTTCTAAGAAAGCTTGGGATCAAAAATCACGCCTGAAGACCAATATTCTTAAAATTTTTTATAAGTTTTTGGTAAAGTAATCGACTGATCAATAGGTTTTGTGTTTTGTGTACCGTTTACGATCTAAACCACATATTTTCATGCATAGCAAACCATCTAGTCAACGGACATCGTTAATTCGACTTTGAAAATGCTACTGGGTCGAATTTAGTGTTGCTCCAATTGACGAAGTTCAGCACAAACCCATTACACCTACTCCATAAAAATGGAGTACATACTTCATGTACTATATAAACTTCATAAGAATTCGTTGTGCCTTATCCAATTGGGTTTAGTTGAAACCAAATCAATAATGTATAAAGTATAATGGGAATATGTTATCCGGAAAGGTAAGAAACGTCACTAAGATATCGATTGACACATTGAAATTCTACTAGTATCAAAGTTACACTACATTTTCATTACAAGAAAACATCAAATTTGAAACATTTGATTTCGAATCAATTTATTTTGGACGCACTTCTTTCGTGTTCGTCTGTCTGTCTGTCGGTCTGTCTGTCTTGAATGTTTTAATAAAGTATTAGTGTAGAAAGAAAACAAGAAAAACTATTACAACAAAGTACAAATATTGAAAAAGAACTATTGAAACTAATAAAAGAACAAGTTAAAAGATAGAACAGACTCAATGAATGGTTCAATGGTTGTTTGTCTAACTGACTAAACTGACGGTTTAGTTGCTTGATGGCTAAAAATGTGAAAAGAAAGAAAAAAAAAAAGAATTTACGAAAACACTAATACCAACTTAAAATACTAAATAGAATAAGCAGGAATATTTTCATAGAATTTGTTCGAAATACAAGTGATTGTTCGAAAAAAAAAAAAAAATGTGCTAATTACATAAAAACATACATAAATATTAAAGCAAATATAAATACATACTTACAGATTCATAAGTATCTATAGCTGTAAGCAAATGAATAATTCTGTAATTTCTTAAAGAATAATCGACATTGTTTATTTATGAAGTATATTAAAATATTCCAACATACTATAGTACAATATACAAACATACACACTTTTAATATTTCAACAATAAACATACAGACATATTTATATATACATCATAAAATGTATTATGTGTATCTATTTGTGTGTGTTCTTTACACGTGAGTTATAAATTATTAATTTTAATCACCATCACCACCACCTTCATTATCATCATCGACACTTACAACTGATATACCAACGAACGAGTAAAGAAGTTAGAGTCGGTCAAGACGAATAGTATAAAATCCTATACTAAAGGGATTAAATATCTCTTGATATATCTGATGTTTAAGTGCCAGATATTATAAATATAATTGTCAAAAAAATTCTTAAATGTCAATGGAACAATTGAATATGAGATCAATTTCAATGCGTTTCGCGTTGAAATGTATGACTTTCAGAATTCGTTATAATGAAATGTTATACCGATTAAAGAATTATTTTCTAAAATGGCCTTCATGACGAATTATTGAGATTGTTTTCTTCTTAATTTTTAGTGCTATTCTGAATTTGTTGTACTATTTTAAAATTTTTAGTACTTTTTAGCGATTTTTGTACTTATTTAAGTTTATGATTCTTTTTTTGAGATTAAGGTAAATTACTTATCCCCCTTTTCTTAACTGCATTTCAGAATTGTATCGGAATTCCAAAAGAATAATTTCAATGCATAAATAAATAGAAACAAAAGTTTTATGAAAAAGAAACAAAAGTTTTATGAAAAAGTACCATAAAATCCGATGTTTGTCCTTAAACTTTCCAATTTCCAAAACGTATCAAAGTTAAAATTTGCTTTTGCTCATGATTATAAATTCCATATGAGTCGTATTTGTATCCTCATTTGCTGAATAGCGTGAGAATATTAAGTATCAAAATATTTGTTAGAATAACGTAAAGTATAAAAATTTAGTTTTCTTAGTTTAGAAGATATAAGTTTGCCTATGTACTGACTGTAGGGTATTCTAAAAATATGAAATTAAGTAAAATCGTAAAAAAAACAAGAAAAGAAAACAAGGAAATTTCATTCACTTATTATTACGTTGAAATTTTCTTTTAACTATTGGTGTTGTTGTTGTTGTTGTTATTGCTGATGTTTATTTCAATCAATTTCTGGGTTAATCTCAAATTTACAACCTTGACAGTTTTTCAAAATTATTTTATGAAACTGCTGCCGCCGATGGTTGTGATGATGATGTTGGTGATGGTGATGGAGACGATGAGTATGAATGGTGTGATTTAAATTATAATAAAAATATTAACGGATATTTATTTAGCAGATTTTTGTTTTCTTTCTTTCTTTTTTTTTTTTAAATTATAAACGATTTAAATTAATTTATATTACTAAAAATGAAAACATTTTTATTTTTATTTGGTAATAAAATCATCAATTTAAATCATACTGATATTGGTCAATAAAAAAAAAAATTAAGAGATTTTATTAACAAACATCTTATAATACAGAAAGATACGTAAAGTCTAAGGTGGTCTTATAAAGTCGGAATACAATGAAGTTAGACGTCTTAGTCTTATATACTTTCTTTTTTTACAGCTCTAGAATGCACTGTAAAGCTTAATCAAATCATACTTTTAAGATAATAACTCATAAGAAAACCAGTATCAGCGATGGTTGTAGCTTCTTTTGATTAGACGACACCTGCACACTTTATGTTGACCAAATTGATTGAAATTTTTATCACATGAGGAAAATCATATTTATACCTGACAATAATCAGTACTCCATTGTAATAACAAAAACAAAATCGCATTTACCTTATATTTATATAACTTTATCCGACTGTCCTTCTGCCTAAAGATTTTTTCTTTTATGGGGTAAGTTTAATTTTATAAAGAGAGAGGAACTCGCCTAAGAAAAAAATATTCCACATTCCAAATTTTCTACTTCCAAGCCTAAATAGAACCAATTTTAAGAGAATTCAGTTAATATTCCCTAGGGAGATTGATTTGCATTTCTTAAAGAGATTCCATTTTTTAACCATTCCACTTCACTTCCATTTTCCCGATAATATTGACCACTACATTCCAACAATTCTCCTAGACAGACTATTCAAAACAATTACAAGATAAAACGTTATTTGAACAAATTCGATGTAGGTCTTCGCTGACAAATCAAAGTCTATAATTATGAGAATGGGAAAACTTTCAGACATACTTTGATGATTAAAGACAACCTAGTTTATTGATAATTCGAAATCTAGAGAAAGGGTAAGTGGATGGTATTTCTTTTAAACTCCCGATAACTACGTTATATATTAAGCAGAGAATTTTACATTCCAAACTTTCACTAATCTAAAGAATGGTATAGACCTTATATGATCATAAGACTGACAATTACTAAATTGGGCTACGATTTAAAAATCTGTATAAAATGCTTACAAGTCGAAATTCATCAAATAAAATTCATGGCTTCTATAAGAACCTGGTTTTATAAATGAGTTGTACTTTGCTATAGCTTATGGAAGGAAGACATTCTTTTTGTATGTCTTGTTCAATTAGTAACCATTACTTTGTGTAACGAAACAGGTTCCAAGTATTGGAAAAAGGCAAGGGGAATAAAAGTTATTTTTTTTTTGTAAATTTGTCTTATTTAGAAGGAAGTGTTTACAACGTAAGATGCAGGTTTTTGTCAATGAAAGCTCACTAACTTTTACTGCTTGTATTATCTAAATTTTTTTTATAGAATGAAGAAGGTGTCAACAATGAATCTGCATTGTATGCGTTAAAATAACAATAAATCCATTCAAGTATCTAACAGACAACCATGAATCTTAAACTACTACAAATATTTCAAACGGTATCGAAATGACAACAACAAAAAAGTTGTCAGTATGATGAATAACGATATGAATTTTAATCGAATTTCGAAAATGATGAAAATTTGAATTAAACAACATTTTAGCTTAGATAATTTCAATTAAAACCACAAATAATGTACAAAGAAAAAACCAACCTTAAATCGACTTAAAGCAAACGCCTAACAAACATAATATAATAATCCAAAAACTATTACAATATTTGATTTAATTACTCAATTTAATCGTATCAATCGAAAATTGATAAATTAAACCATAAAACGAAAAATTAACGTATATTCATAAAGAGAATTAAATATACAACATATATAAATGTATATTTATGCAATTGTATCAATACATACTACTATTAAAAGTTTTTAACATACATACATACATACATACATACATA
>JACGTJ010005534.1:0-12298 GCA_014858695.1 Chrysomya rufifacies | reverse complement strand
TCACTAAAATTTAAAATTTTCACTAAAATTAAAAAATTTTCACCATAATTTTTCGCTGAAACTTAAAACTTTCTGTAAAATTTAAAATTATCATTAAATTTTAACGAATTAAAAATAATACACGTTAAAAATGTTCACTAAAATTTTAAACTTTCACTTAAATTTAACATTTTCATTAAATGTTCACTTAAATTTAAAATTTTTACTAAAATTAAAAAAAATAAATCACTGAAATTTAAAATTTTCATTAAAATTCACATTTACAGAAATTGTTCTCATGACTTTCATTTCAAAAATATATATTTACATGTGAAAGTATATAAAAAAATACGTTGAAATAATTGTAGTTTTATACTACAATAATGTTTTCGAAAACTCCACTTTGCATAATAAGAACTTAAATATTTAAATCCAATTGTGGGATTCAAAATATCAACGAGAAGAATTGAAGTAAAACCAATACGTATTGGATTTAATAAACACGCCAAACACTTACAAAAACTTTCAAATTAAATTCAAATTGGCACTAAAAATTCATTTGCTTTCGTTCATCATTCATATTTTAAATTTCAATTTTTATATAAGCTTTTTAAAGACAACACTTAGCTTTTAGAACACTATATTTTTTTTTTACTTCAAACTTAAACAGAGTCGTATACCTACAAAACGCAGTATAAAATAAATGTAGTAGAAATAATTTGTAATAAAAATAAACAACTTTTAAAAAAATAACAAAAATAATTTCCATTTAAACATTTCAAAGTTCGCATTCAACAAAATGTAATTTTTTATCTGAATTATCGATATATTATTTCCAAATAGATCATAAAATCAGTGGCAAATATTAAACAGTTCAATAACAACAACTGCTTCAGTAGGAAATATTTCGCAGGGAAAAATAATTAATCACTATTTACAATAAAATTTAAAAAGAAATATTAACAGAGTAAATCAATAATATACGCAATATCAAAATACTATACAATTTGAAAGTGTATAGTTAATTATTGATTAAATATTAAATCAAGAAGAAAAAACTTTGCATTTATTCTATAATTTACATAAATTTAAATGAAAAATTGTAGATTCTTTATGTAAGACGAATCAATAGTTTTCAGATAAATATTTAATGTATCACAGATGCATGAGTATTTTAATTTTATAAGCTAAAGACAAAATAAAACGAATTACGCTGAAATTTGAAAAAAAAAAACTTGTAGACTATTTTATTTCCAAAAGAAAAATGTATTTTAAAAGCATATAAACAATAATTGTTTGTAAAAATATCATTCCTTAGTTATGGATTTTTAATCGAATTCACGTTTAACGATTGTTTATTTTATTAATGAAACTGAACCGAGCGTTAAAATCGCAAATACTTAATACATAAAAAATTATACTTACGTTTGAACAAAAAACTAAACTTTAATTTACAAAAAAAGCCTTAAACATAAAACAATGTTTAAACTTACCTTTACTAGTAACTTGATGTACCAAAGATGCAATATTTTTAATGGCTCTTTTAACCGCTTTAACTTTTTGTTGATCATCTAAGACATCGGCAATAAGTAAACCTTTTAATTTTTCCTTAATAGTTTCAAAGAAAACACAATGATCTTCATTCATTAGCAAATCATCTGATGAATTACCTTTGACCTTTTCCAAGGCCAAAGCTTTACCCAACATATCAACCACTTTAGGACCCAAACTACCCAAATGCTCTTCGAGTGCTGTAAGTAAACGTAATACAGCTACAACCGTAAGAGGACCTTCAGGTTCTTCCTCTTTGGATTCATCTTTAGCTTCTTTAGATGAACGTGAATCGGATTCTTGATATTTGGGTATTTTGCTTGGATCTAAAACACGATAATGATGTGGTGCTGGTGGATAGTGTGGTGGTATGGCAGTGGGTGGTGGATAACGTGAAGATCGTGCATATGGATAATAATCAGTAGGTGGAAGCTCATGACCATATGGTCTTAGAGGATTATGATGTTTCTTGTGCAAATGATGTTTACCCGAACTGACCGAATCAAAGTCATCGGAAAATGGCGATAGAGATCGGGAGTCTGAACGAGAACGAGATCGTGAACGACTTCGTCTATATTCACGTTGACGACTACCCCGTGGTGAGCGTGAACGAGATCTTGAGCGTGTTCGCCTTGATCTAGAATAGCGTGAGTGACGCGGTGAATCATCATCACTAATATCAATGACATCAGATGAGGGACCACTTCTAGATGATTTGTTCACAACACGATTAACGGGCACTTTATACTTTTCCTTTAGTTGATCAACCTTTTCCTCCGCGTCTTCGGGTAAACCTAATTTAACTTTAAGTTCTTTTTTCTTCTTTTCAACCTCAGCATTAAAGAGTTCCTTCATACGTTTAGTCCAATATACAATCCATTCCGGTTTATAGTCATATTTATTGGGATCGACTTTCTTTTCTGCCTGTAATTCTTTATAACGGCGATTCCAAAACTTTTTCCATTCATCAGGATAGTGAGGATGCTTTTCTGGAGTCTTTTCGTAGTCAGCCTGAATTTTGTTCATTTGTTTTAATTGTATTTCCAACATACAACGATATTTTTCCCACTTATAACGTTCTTGTGCAATATGAGATGCTTGCAATGATAGCTCCTTAGGTGTAGGTAGTTTCTTTTCAGGTTCTTCGTTATCGATTGGCGAATTACGCGTTTTTTTAGTGTAGGTCGGTTCTTGGTTACGGCTTACTTTTGGCTTTTTCGCTGAATCAGGGCTATCGGAATCTGATGATATTTCATCCAAACCATCTTTAGCATTCGCCGAAGGTGATGGCTCATTATTAGCGGGACCTTTTTGACTATTTGAGTTCAAACGTTTGGGTGCTTTAATATTAATAGTTTCTTTCTTCTTAAAATTACTTCCCTTTTGTTCAAATAATGTACGATCTATGGCACTTAGAAAATTTGGTCCACTCCTCTCATCAAAATGATGTTTTTTCATAATTTGTTCAGTTATTACTGTTTTACGTCTACGAAAGTCATCGGCATTCATAACTTGTACTGCCAAACGGCCATGATGATCTTCAATAGCTTCAGCCAAACTTTGCACTATCAATATCATAATATTATGCGAATTTGGTTTATACTTAACCGGTTGACATTCTCTTACTGCTGATGGGTAATGTTTTTCCAAATATTTCATACGATGATTAAATGAACACCAATGATTAATAATGGTACGAGGATCACCTCGTTTATCACACAATGTACATAAATATCCCGGCTCATGACGTTCATCTTCATGTAGTTCTACTGTATATTCGATACCTATTAAAGCATTACCTTTATATTGATCTATAGAGGCTTGTATTTGTGGTACACGATTAACTTCATCTTCAAAACCGGGAGGTACTGGTTCACCGGGTATGACATTCATTTTACTATTAATTTGTTTATATAACTTATGTTTAGTTACTTAAGACACTTTTATGAAAACTTGTTTTAATTTTTCTTTAAACGACCGAGAAAACTTACTTTTAACGCAATTAATTATGTATGAAAAATCAATATTATCATCTATTATAATTATTTTCTTTTTATAACTTTTATTTACCTAAAATAAAATTAATAAACAACATTATTTGCCAAAACATTGTGCAATATCATTTGGGTACTTACCACCTGAAACATTCAATGTTTTTGCTGCAAATATTCATCTTCGACGTAACACTGTTCCAACAAGTAAAGTTTTTTTTGTGTCACTTTTAGTTGTTGTAACTTTTGTTCTTTTATTAATTAGTGCGTAGAGTTTTTTTATATTCTTCTGTAAAATTTTAATCACAAGAAATTTTTTGTTTAATTAATAATACTTAAATAATTTCACTTTATTTTTATAACTGCTTTTATGATTTTATAAATTTATTGATTTTTTCTAGTTTTTATTGTAAAAGTTCACTTAAATTTGCAAAAAATTGTTTTAGAAAATAAAAATGTATGCGTTATTACCTGTCAAAAGAAGAAGAATGGCTTCTTGTGTGTGGAGTGTTGCCAGCAAGAGAGAAACAAATAAGTTATAGCTAACGGTGCCATATTTGAAGATTGTCATATATTTTAAGAATTAAAATAAAGAAACTTTTTAATTTTCAAAACATTAAAACATATTTTTTCTTTGATCTATAAATATAAACAACATTCAATAACATAGAATGGATTTAGTGAGGTTCAATAGGTCTTGAAAGTAGCTATTATGAATATAAATTTCAAAACATATACGTACATTAAAATAACAAATGGAATTTTTTAATGAACAATTGAATATCTTATATATTCTTAAATATTAATTTCAGTTTCAGTAATCAACTGAAACTATTTTTTTTTTACTTAAAAGTCGATTCTTTGATTAATAGAAGTCGATTTTGGATATCACCAGGTGTTAGCTGAAATAATGCTTATATACATCTGGCATCTCTGATTACTGCGTTGTAAAATAACAACTAACAGTTCCTTGTAAAAGATTGAGGAATGTTGAAAGACGTTAAATTAGTAAATTCAAGTTTTGCTCTGCAAGGCAGACAATTAATGCAGGTCATACAGTGGCGGCAAAATTGACTCATTCTGAAGCCGTCAAGGAAATAAGAAATATTTTGATTCGGGAATGGAATAACTGGATTATGGTGCATATTTGCATATGATCAGGAGGAAAGACTCGATATAGTGCACTCTCTGCAATAAGGTTGTTAATGCGTAACATGTTAAGTATAATGAAATTCGTATTAAACACAGGTTTTTTAACGATTACATGAATATGTATCAACTCTTAAATTCTCATGATATTCATGTTTTTTCTGAGTTATCTCGTTTTATTAATGAAGAAAAATTGACGTATTTTTTTAAATTACACCATTACGTATGTTTCCTTAAGTAACTTTAGATTGGAAATAGGCATTTTTCAATGCCCATCGAAAATAAAACAAAGTAGAAAAAAAATTACTTCGAAAATTTAATTGTGGTATACCCTGGCGTTTTGGCTTGTGACCCCAGCCATATTGAATTTAAATATATATAAAAAGCGTTTTTTCTTTTTGATTTAATAGAAAATTTTCAACAAATATAATTTGTTTCGTACATTTATATTAAAATTTAATTACACAAACAATTCAATTCTATTCAATTACTTTTCCCCTTAATTAAATTAACCCAATTTCTTTTACATTAATATTATTATTTTTATTTGACTAATATTTCTAGTACATTTAATTCTTTTAATTTTGTTTTATAAATAATACTAATTATACTCATATCTAAATAGTATTAAACTTCTTTTTTTGTAATTTTTATTAAATTTGTTTAAAATTCTTTTTAATTCACTAAACAAATGTTTTGTTTTTTTTTCTTTTTTTTTATTTAACTAAGTATTTTTTAGTATGGATTTAACACTAAAAAGTTAAAAACAATTTTTTTAAAAATTTATTATAAATTAACAAAATTTAAGATATTTTAATTAAAGATGAATAATAATTTTTTCACTTTTATATTTCAATAAAAAAAATCAATGTTTTTTTTAGTAAATTGGAAGTTATTTAATATAAAAATAATAAAAATAATGTGTGTTATAAAAACAAGTAATACTTAATAACTAAAATGTATATTTAAAAAGTGTTTTATGATTTTTTTAGGATTTACCTGCGAGTTAGGGAGGTGGGAATTCTTGATACAATTTAGTAAATTTAATCAGGTAAATCAATACTTATAATGGGTACCACTGGTTTCATACTATCATTTTTAGCAGATTTTTTACTCTTCTTGTCATGTTTATCAAAATCACCCATATGTACAGTACTCGATGATGAACTGCCATCTAAAGGTTGTGATTGTTGGGCATTACTTGTATCGGCATGATATGAAATATTGCCATACTCTTGTAGGAAAGGCATGGCAGAGAGCAGAAATTGGCTAAAAGATTTCCGTATACCAAACCACCATTTATTGCCACCTTTAGCACTGAAACTCAAAACGATTAGGGCGAATATGGAGGCCAATAAAGGTGAGAATATGACAATATAGGGAAATTTCAATTCACCTTCTAATTTATCACAAATAACAACCTATAAATCGAAAGAAACAAATGTAATTTTAAGATTTTTCCCCGACCCAAAAAAACTTAAAACTTACTTGAAAGAATAGTAAGGGTAAAACCGTACATATATTACCCACAGCTGCATTAAGAGCAGCTTTTTTCTGCTGCAGAGAAATTTCTGGGGTACGCATCATTATACCACAAAATATAATATTATACAAAACACCTTTAAAATTACAAAAAAAGAGTGTTATTAAAATTTGAAAAATAATTTTTGAGTTTAAAGACAAACTTACTAACTAAACTTAGGCATATAACAATCCACATGGGTACAAATACCACTTCCCAATTCCAGGTAACAAATTGATCCAATTTCAGAGGCAAAGAAACAAACTGTAAAGCATTTACCGCCAAAAACAATTCCAATTCAAATGAACGATCATGTTTGACAGCCCAAACACAAGCACCAACACTAGCCACAGAACCAAATATCAATGGTATAAAAACCAATACCCAAAGATGACGTTTAGAGGTCAAATTGTCACAGGCCAACAATTCGAACATTAATAATATCAAATGCAAGGATAGTGAAATTAACATGGCTTTAAATTGTGTATAGGAATCACCTTCAAGTCTTTTGTAGTTAGAAAAAAATGTTATCAAAACATATATATCATCAAATAGTAAAACAAGAAAACAAACCTGTAATGAGGATAACGACACCATACTATAGCTCCTACAGTGGCTCCCAAGGCTGCAATAGTTTTCCAAATCCATAATGGTGTAAAAATAGCCCACCAAGGCCAATCTATTAAGATTATATTAATAAAAATTTAATATTGTTTAACCCCTTAGACTTACCTATATAACCATCTAATCTTAAGGCAAATAATATAACAAACGTAAACAAACTACAGTGAACAATAAATTTACTGTAAAAACAAAATAAATTTATTATTTATGATTTCGTTTTTTTATTAAGATTTTCGTTTTTTACTTACCTTGGATTGAAATCACGAAATATTGATTGTAAATTCATATTAAATATCGTTCGTGTTAAATTTTTTACTTGAAAATGTTGTAATTGATGTAATTCCTACACAGGAAGGTTACACATTGGTGTTCACCACCAGTTGCTTTAACTTTATTTTTTTCTGTTAGTTAATGTGAATGTAAACACTTTGTGCTGTTTTTTTTCTTATTTATTATAGTTGGTAATTAGTATTTTTTATATTTTATATTGCTGCATTCATTTCTTTGTGTATCTCCATATTTTTTTTAAAATATTTCATCAAAAGCAAAGTAAAATGCACTTTTTTCGGCTGTAATGTATTATTTTTTTACATAAAAGTGAGTTGAAAATGAAATGTCAAAACAAAAATAAATAGTAACAAATTTTCTAGAGTTGTAAAAAAGAGTAGCAAATGGGGATTTATTAACCCTAAAGCTTATTTAAACAAAGTAATCGCAGTTGTTCAAAAAGAAACACGTACGCTTTGGTTAACCCTTGCTTATAGAGAAAAGTTCATTAGGAAATAAATAATATAAAAATTTGTTGTTGATATGTTGGAAAAGTTTTTCTCGAAATATCGGAATATTTCTAAAGCATAAAAATACTGGAAAAAGAAAAACAGTAGTATAAAATATTTTAAACTTTCTTTGGAATAAGATTTGTTATAAACATGCTTTACTGACCATCTGTTTTAGAAAATAAACTATATATTCGATTTTTTTTAATTTAAAAAATTAAAACGAATTGCTTGTTAATTTTATCAAATTTTAAAATTTTTATATAATAACCCATCTTCCGGGAATGCTTTACTGACCATTTGTTTTATAAAACAAACGATATATTCTGTTTGAAAATTAAGTTTTTTTTTAATTTCAAATAAATTAAAACGAATTTCTTGTTAATTTTATTTTTAATCAAATTTTAAGTTTTCTGTATAATAACCCAACTTCCCGAAATGAATTTGTTTCCCTCCCAAATTTTTTCCCACCACAAAAAGTATTTACTACACATATTTACACTACTGTGTCTGCGTTGATGTGAGAAATTCAAATTCACCACTTTAATGTTTTATTTATATTTTTTTATTAAAACAGCAGGTCGTTTTTTATTATCTTGTTATTATTATTTTGCGAAATATTAAAAAAAAACTCATTTAATTAATGGATGACATTAATGAAAGTGATTGTTGTGGTAATGGTTGTGCCAATTGTGTTTTAAATATTAAACCGGCAAAATCTCTTAAGGCTAATAAAAGTGGCAAACAAAATATTCTACAAAAATATACTAAATTTTATTTGATAAATAAAACCTTGCATACGCCTCAAGTAAATAATGTTTGGGAATTGCATTTTAAATCATCACAAAGTGATAACAAAGATTTCATATTGGATATTAATCCAGGCTATCATTTAATGATGAGAAATCCCTCTACGGATATGGTGAAGAAACACAGTGAAGGAAATGAATTGACAAATGAACGGAAATACTTATTACGTCCTTATTCACCATATTGGTGGGATTGTATGGAAATGGAATTTAAGATATTAGTACATATTATACAAAAAGGTCCTATGTCTGAATATATAGTTAATTTAAATATCAATGATGAAGTGGAATTTCGAGGTCCTATTGGGACATTTGAGTATGAAGCTGATATTAATGGTGAAAAATGTTTGTTGATGATAACACAAGGTATAGCCATAGCTCCAGTTCTGGCTATTATAGAAGAAATCTTAAATAATGAAGACGATATGTGTAGAATAATACATATAAGTTGTTTTCGTGATATAAAACATATTTATTTTAGAGATAAATTATATAATTTTAATAAATATTGGAATTATCAAGGACATGTTTATGTGTCGCATGAATTATGTGATAATTTGGATTGTTTAAATAACTTACATTGTCTAGAAAATTGTCAACATTTTAAAAGTAAATTAAAATATAAAGAGCCAATAAGATCGAAACGTTTTGTGGAAAATGATTTAAAACAAATTACAACAAGTTTAAATTATAAAAAAGACAATATTTTTATAACTATAGCCGGCTTGGCAACATTTCAACAACATTTTAAGGAATTATGTGAAAAATTAAATTTTGAAAAAGATAACATTTACTTGTTATAATAAAATTGAAGAAAACTTTAAAATTAAAATATTACATATTTTGCAAATCGTTCGTTATACATTTATTTCGTTTTTCAATTCGTATGAATGCAGTTTTTCCAAATACTGCTTTAAAGGCAATTGTCACTGGTTTTGGTGTTTATGTGTACAATGAGATTGAGAATGTGGATTTAAGAAAGGTGTCAAAAGATCCATGGGCAAGGGAAATATAATAGTGGAATTCTTTTCTGCCGATATATTACTTAAAGTTTGCAAATAGCGTAGCTGTAAAAAAATTATTTTTTAATAAGTAAAATAAAATAAAAAGAAAAAAATTTAGATAAAAACCTGTAAAGCTGAGGGACTAGCAGATATGATTTCTGAAGCTTCTCTTAAGGCTCTAGATGATTTCATTTCACCTTCGGCAGCTATAACTTTGGCACGAGCTTCTCTTGCCGCTTCTGCTTCAGCAGCCATAGCCCTTTGTAAAGCAGTGGGTAAAGAAACATCTTTGCTATAAAATAAATTAAAAGTAAAAACAAAAAACTCAATTTTCAATTGCTCAATTTCAATGTTAAGTTAAGTTTATACATTTCAACTCTTTCCACTTTCACACCCCAAGGATCGGTGGCTTCATCTAAGGACATTTGCATAGTATGGGAAATTGTTTCTCTTTCGGTTAGCAATTCGGATAAATTACGAGTCCCTAAAACATTACGTAAAGTAGTGGCTGCTAATAAGCGTGTGGAATGACTATAATTTGATACTTGTATTACGGCTTTTAAAGGATCACTTATACGATAATATACCACAGCATCTACGGTAACTGTAACTGAATCTTTAGATAATACTTCTTGAGGTGGTACATCAAAAGATACAGTACGCAAATCGACCTTACAATAATCGTCGACGCAGGGTAAAACAAAAAAGACACCAGGACCTTTGACAAAAATAGACAAAATATAATCAATTAATAATTCAAATAAATGGTATCAAAAATTTACCTCTTGCTCCACCACTACGCAATCGACCCATACGAAATATTACAGCTCTTTCATACTCGGACACCACTTTAAAACATATAAATATTGAAATGGGAAAAGTTAAAACCATTATGATTATGGAAATGGCAGTGGCCAGAATTTCCACACAATTCATTTCTTCATTTTCGGCTATAAAAAAAATTTAAATTTATTAAATGTTTCAAGAATAAAATAAAATGCAAATACATTTATGTTTTTTAATTATATTATTAAAGTGCATTCTATTCCTATTTGATAAATAATATTTAATAATTTCTAACCGTTAACAAATACAATTTATTTATGCCATCGCTATTAAAATCCGATTAAAATAATATATTGCACAATTGATTTCAAGCAAAAATATGAATTTTTTTGTGCTTTCCTTCTAATGATTTTACACATTCAAAATATTGTAAATTTTGGTATTATTTTACAAATTCACAGCCATATGAACTCATTTAACTGATAAATGTTGCGATAAAACATTAAAAATTACAATTCCAAAAATACAAAAAAATATTGAAATGCTCACGTTTTGCGTACACTCTATAATCAAGAGAATAATATATTAGGTTGATCAAAAATCTGTGACCACATACGGTGAAAATATTCTTAAACAAATAATATTATATGTAGATATATAGTATAATAGAATTTAGAACTGAACAAGAACTAAAATAGAAGAGAATTGTAGAAATAAATATGAACTAGAACTAAAATAGAACTGAACTAGAACTGAACTAAACTAGAATTGAATTCGAACTGAACTGTGAGTAAAAGTAGTTTTGAATTTCAATTTTGTATAATCAAACTTTTTAACTATTTTTGCATTAATTACAAACTTTCAACCAATTCAAACGATTCTCATTTTATGGGAAATTCCGTTTGAATAAATAAATTTTCTTGGAATTTCCTTCATTTTTTATTTAACTAAAAAAAAACTATGTGAAAATAACTATAAAATTTTAATGAAGTGTAACAATAGCAATTAATAGGTTTTATTATTTTACAAAGAAAATATAAACTCAATTTTTGCAAGTAACGCAAAATTTATAAAAAAAATAAATAAAAACAATTTTTTTTTACATAAAACTAAATACTTTACACTATGACGTAAATCTAGACAAAAACTGACATACATTTTACATTTAACCATTAAAAATGAAACATGAAAATAGCATGTTTTCACTGGAAAAAAATGCTAAAAGGAAAAATACTTTAGAAAACATTGAAAAGCTAAAATCCCCTGATAGTAATAAAAGTGAATTATTAATAAAACATAAAGTCAGGAATGGGAAAAAGAAAAACGTCATAAAATGCATTTGGCAAAATAAGAAGAAATCATAGGGGAACCAAAGCCACAATAATAAAAGGTAAAGGTTTAATAAATCATTTATTTTTAGTTTGTTTTCTTTTTTACTACTCTTTACTTCTTAGAGTTTTAGAAAACATTTTCATATAATTTTTATTTATTTATTTATTTTTTTTTTAATTTAAATTGTTAATAAAATACTCATAAATCTTAATGTTTTATTTCTGTACAAATCAAGCTTAATCAATAATTTTTAAAACCCTTGTTATTATTTTTGACAGTTTGGCAGATTTCATTTAATAACAATATTAATAATAAAATTTATATAAAAAGAAAAAAATGGCGGTTAAATTCAATATAGCAGAGAGCCAGAATAGAAGCCAAAGCCAATAGATTGTAAGAGACACAGAGCTTTTAAGTAAAAAAGGAAGAGTAAAGCTGTATTTAAATAAATAACAATAACAACAAAGGTTGTCATTTCTATTGAAAAACAAGAAAAGTAGAAAAATGAAGATGACATTTGTTGACTTTATGAAATGGTATTTCCTATTTCCGGTTTGAGTAGTAAAATAAACACTAACAAAATGTATTCGTTTGGCTTAAGAATAAATATAGAATTTTGTTTAAATGGAAATCAATTAAGGATTTAAACAACAAATGTTTAAGAAAGGTATTAAAAATAAAGACATGTTGCTATATGATGAAATTTTAAATTTAGAAATATTAAACTTTAAATTTAATTTGAGTTCAGTTCTAGTTCAGTTCTAGTTTAGTTCTA
>JACGTJ010005521.1:0-11817 GCA_014858695.1 Chrysomya rufifacies | reverse complement strand
GTTCAGTTCTAGTTCATTTCTAGTTCTAGTTCAGTATTAGTGCAATTTTAGTTCAAATCTACTTCAGTTCTAGTTCAAATCTTGTTTAGTTCTAGTTCAAGTCTAGTTGGTATCATATTTAGGTTAAAAATTAACGTTTTATTTTTAGAGATATTACAAAGTAAAACATGTTATTTGCCATCCCTGTCATTTCTGACATTAAGTAATAAGATAGTAAAAATTAACAAAAATTATAATGATTTTTAAATGTGGAATTTAATTATTGCCATTTAATGTTATAAAATCGAAGTAATGTAAGAAGTTACGATTTCTGTATTATATAAATATATAATAAAATATAATTTCAAATTATTATTGAAGCATGAGTAAAATTGCATGCATTATAAAATTTACGCTTAATTAATTAATTGCAATCGTTTGACTTGCCACAGATTTTTACTATATCTGTTCGAACTCTATAAACATAATGTAAAAAATTTCATGTTTTAATATAAAAATCGAATTTTGTTTTTTATATTTGTTTTATCTCTTAATTTGAACAAAATGTAAGCAATTTTTTATAAGTACATTTGGGGGTAAATTAAATCTCGGGATTCCTTAAGATAATCGGGAAATTTGCTGTTCCCCTTCTGCCATGCAATTGCAACAAAATAAAATAAAAGGAATGAATGGTTTTGCCATAGGCGTCGGGAGAGTGAGACTGGATAGTATTTAGGTTTTAACCAAATCCAAATGTATAAGACACAATGAATGGTGATAAAGTATTTCGGCGTACAGAAAATGTACATAGACATTCTATTCTCTGATATGTTGGCAATATGATATCTAAAAGTGAAATTAGCATCGTCACTTCAAATTAGGTTTTTAAAATGTCTTTCTGTTATTTGATCACTATATTAATCATATTTTTTGACTTTAATTTATTTATAAAGGCTACTGATTTAAAATCTTTATTTCACCATAAAATTAAATATAGAACTATGCATAACTTTTTAAGAGATTGCCATAGATTTTAGCATAATTTTACATAATAAAAAATGACAAATATATAAATTTGAGTTTTGTTAATTTTTACTTCAGTAAATTTGAAATTAAATATTGAACATGGTAAAGTATAAAAACTTTCTAAAATATGTATATTATTTAAAAAAGATTTTTATAACAAAACTTGTTTTAAGTTATAGGGGGAAAACTGGAACCGAACCAATCTTAACAGTAAAATATAACTTGAAAAAGGATTGTACTATATATTCGATCTATTTAAAGGAAATAATTATTAAATAACACATAGTTATATTAGGTTAGTATGTAGATAATGAACCCATAGCTGCATAAGGAACCTCAGAGTGTACAAATACAAATCAGATAGCGATTAAAAACAAATCCATGTATCCGCTTAAAGGCTATTTTTAACCAATTTTTTTATGAAAAATATATCAAAATCATTATATCCTTTTGTGTCCATTGCAATTGTATGAATTTAAAACTATATACTTAGAATTTTAACACATGATGTCTAATATTCACCATTTTGTAGAATTGATTGTTTTGCTAGGTAGTTTGAAGTGAAGCCTGAGTCATTTAGCTATATTACATTTATGTGTCAAAAAACTTTTGTTGAGGCAAAACTAATTTAAACCATGGACTGAAATTGGACCAAATATTTACCACTTGTAGAATTGAATTGAAACAAATATTTATTGTTTTACTGGTCACTTTGAAAGGAAGTATAAGGACGAACAGACGATCACGTTAAAAAGCTTCGATTACATCCGTGTGATAATCAAATATTATAGGATCATATTTAATATATTTTTGCAATTTTGAGTTACTACCGCGATCGATTTATTTCCAATGGGTTGACTGACCAAGTGTTGTCAGGATTATAAATTGGAATTTTCAGCTATAGAACTTCAGATAAAAAAACTTATAACTTTAGATTATAAAAAACATTTTACTACGGGTGAGTACCTAAAATTATTCAACCCATTTTCATAAGTCGTAATTTAGGATTACAAAATGACAAATTCTACAAATAGTATTTTGTTATATCTAACTGTTGCCAACTGGAGATGGTCAAAAATTGAACCAAACCATGCCCATTTTTATATCGTATTTACCTTCTTAATGTCTGTATTAAATTTCCTTAAATTAGATGCTTTCATTTGTTATAGCAATCTCAATGGACTGCCTAAGGCAGTAACCAAGAGAGCTAAGCTATATTATTCTTATCTTAGTGTAACTATATATTGAAAATGGTTAAAATCGGTTTATAATATTATGTACTAAAAACGATTTTACAGAACACCTGTCCATTGAGCTTGCTTTAAAATTTGGTAATACAAAATAAAAATGGACATAATTTGGTCCCATTTTAGACCATCTCCCATATAAGGTCAATTTCTAAAATGCCTTATGATTTGATGCTGGTGATATCAAACATTCGACTGGGTATTAAACCACTTTTATATATATTTTATTTATAATCTCTTTCTTCTTATCATTTTTAGCACTTTCTTCGTTTTATTTATGTTTATATGAAATCTTTTAGTTTGTATTTTTTTACATATTTTTTAAAACATTAAAAGATATGTTTATGTTTTCTCTGACTCTATATTTTATTCTTAGTATTTGGTCATCACCTGTCAGTTTATTATGCCAAACAAACTCTCTTTGTGTGTGTGTGTTGACTTCTTTGTTTTTTATTATGTTTTACGTTTTTTCATAGGATTAACCCAATTTTTTCTGTTGCTTGTTATATTTCATAAATTTTAAAGATGATGAATCTCTTAAATCATTTTCAATTTTGTTTCTTTTTTAATTAATATTTAAGGGTTATTTAGTAATCAAATTTTTAATGAATCTTGGTAAAGTAGTTAGGGTTGTTTTGTTTATTTTTTATAAATAATAATTTTAATGAGATTTTAAATTACTGTTGAAAGTATTTGCCTTTTTACGTAGATTTTGTTTAGGGAAGTCATAAAAGCAAAAAATTATTAAGTAAAAAATTGGATTTTTTCTTTTAATTCCAGGAAATTTGTTTCGTATCTACATAAAATTTAAGACTAATAAGTAAGAATATTATATTCAGCTTGGCTGAATATTTAATACCTTATTTTTGCCTAGTTTCTCCCTACTAATTAACGATATATCGGAAATTTCATCGTTTACCTCCATTTATTTCACAAAATACAACAAAATCACGGATTTTTTTTTCAATATTCCTCTTACTGTCTAAGAGTCTGTCTAAAATTTCATCCTTGTACGTTCTTCTCTTTCACATTTAGGGCGAAATATGTATGTTTAAAAAGGCATATTTTAATGAGCTGACGAAAAAATGGGCGGGCCACGTCTATTTTTCGCTTCTTAGTTTCCTGTTACAACATTATGTTTGACCTTAAATTTCATCTTTGACATATTATGTATTAAAATAGTCCAAAATTGTAGATTTTCATGGGTTTTTGTTCCATAACTTCCTTATTTATAATCCAATTCTGCCCAACTTTAATACCAAACAAACCTTATATAAGGGAAATTTCGTCTTCCTAGCTCATACCGTGAGATCTCTATCGTGCTTCCAATAGACAGACAGACGGACGGACATTGCTAGATCGACCCAGAATCTTATCAAGACCCAGAATATATATACATGTTCTGGTCTTCGATGAATAGTTTAACATGTTACAAACGGAATGACAAACCCTACGTCCCATAATTTTAGATGGTGGGTATAAAAACAACAGAAATGTGTTCCATTGTATTATTTTTTTATTACTTTCGAAAATAATATGGTCCAAGTTTTAAAATATTTTGTTCCAAAAATATTTTTAAATTTGGTTTATTTTATCTGAGATCCAGAAATCTGAAAATATAATTTAATTCTGAATCATAATACTAACACTTCTCCTGACAAAATCCTCTTAGAAAATATTTAACTCAAATGTTGCGAGACACATGAACTTTTCAAATAAAAAATGAAATACAAAAGATATATATGTATGTATGTCGAATAAATAAATATAAAAATAAAAACTAATAAACATGAAATGAAATAAAAACAAATTTCTCTTACCAAAAAAGAATACCAATAAAAGAATAAAATAATAAAAAACAGAAAAAAAAATAACAAAATTCATATTTTCACAGTTTTTTTTTTTATACGTTACTTTTTAAGTCAGTTAGTTTTTATTTCTTCTTCTTCTTCTCTGTTTTCAGGTTAATAACGTGTTGTGGTTTTATGAGTAGTTTTAGCCATTAAAGACAACAAACAAATACAACAATTATTTACTATATATTGTGGTACTTATTAATGGTATATGTTTTTATTTTTCCTTGCTCGTCATCAAAGTTTGTTTTTGTTTTACTGTTTCTGCTGCTGGTGGCGAAGATGACGATGATGGCAATAATAACAAAAACAACAATTCAACCAGTTGGTTTTTTGTTTTCGGTGGTATTAAGAAAAGTGAGGTGTAGAACAGAATGATAATGATCACGTAGTTCATAAAGAACAGAAAGCAAATGAAGAAAATTATAATCAGCAAGAAGCAAAAGTTTTATTTCTGGTCGAGACCGACCAGAATTACATTGTACTTTAATATTTTTGGAATGTTTAAGTTGTTTTATGGTATTTTTAGAACATACGCGTACATAGATCAAATATTGTCCCTCTGCGTCCTATTTTTGTTGTATGCTCTAAATACTTTGCCAAAATTTTCTACTACAACCCTCTGGGATGGGACATCTATTATCCCCAACTAAGAGTTAATTTTATCATTGGTCATATTTACGTAATCAAACTTCTTTCTTAAATTTTTTATCCTAACTTCGTTTAATACTTAATCATCACAATTTGTCTCCATTTTTCCATTCTCCCTCGTTTTTTAACTAAGGCTCATTCTTACCCTATTCTTTTAGGAACAAATAGGGACTTCAAAGATCCATATATCGTGGTCGATTGTCAGATTTGTGGCTCAATTGCATATTTTACATATGCCAAGGATAGTGACAGAGAATCTTCACAAAATCTGCACATGTCAGCTCTATTGGTGTTCCATTTAGCTCCCTTCCATCTTTCCAATTACACAATATCGTAGTAATAACACAATGTATAAAATTTTAAGAATTCTGATAAAATGTGTAGCAAATTCAATTCAATGTCTAAAGTAGGAACTTTATACAACACAAATCAGGAGTTTCACATCTATAAGCTTGATTGTAGAATCTATACCATTACCTTTCTCATTAGAATCTTAATGTTTATAAGGAAGTTAAATGAATATTCGGTAATTTTTCTTTAATTTTTCTAAAAATCATTTACATCTTATTACAGATCCTTTCCTATGAAAGGATGAATTCCATTTTTTAATTTCTTTTCTGAAATGTATTTTCGTCTAACAAAGAACTTATGCAGAAAATATATCAAAAACTGTATACTAAACTAAATTGAGAGAAATCAAACTTAAGTTAATAAGATATAATTAAGAAGGTAATCAACTTACAGGATGTAAGCCTTTCTGTTATGGTGAGAATGAAAATTTCAATAAATAATAGAAAATTTTGTTATATTCTTGATTTCTTGTTTTCGAAATTTAATCAAAAATAATAAGGAAATAATTTAGGCATCATAATGGTGTTAATAGATCATATAAATTCCAAAATTCTATAAACCACAAACAAAAAACAAAATACTCCCTATAACCTATAAGTTCGAAGTCTACTATAGACTTTTAAGAATAGTACCAAAAGTAACTTGAAGTTTTTTTTATTGCAAACATATTTCTGTTTTAAAAGACCAACAAAAAAGTTTAATAAACATAAAATTTATATAAAAAAAAAGAATAAACACAAACGCAACAGTTTATAGAAGACATAGAATTAAGTTTTTTTCATAATCCTCTATAAATATGAGTGGTCAAGAAGAAAGACAGAAAAATAAAAATGAAAAAGCTCACGTATACACGTTAAAGAAATGGTTAGTAATCATTAAATATCAGAGTATCTATGTGAGACTCTGTTAGTCTTTCTTAGTTGTAAGTGTGTGTACAACAACATGCAGCTTAAAACTCTCAATAAACTTCCGTGACAGAAGAAAGAAGAAATAAAAACAAAGAAAAAAAAAATGAAAAACTCACATAACGAAATATTCAGCAAGTATGATTAATAATACATTTGAATTGTATTGTTACTAGGGTTTCTTTCTTATATTTTATATAATACTATCTATTAATAGTGCCGGTTGTTGTTTTCTATTGTTTTGTTTATGAAAATTTTGTAAATAAATTTTATACCTATTAGATAATTGTTCAATAAGTTATGCTGTTATGATTTTATACGTCACGTTATATATTTAAAGCCAAATTCTAAAAATATCTACAAAATTTTGTATAATCGAAGTTTATGGAAAGTAAAAAAAAAATGGCGAAATTTTTATATCGACAAAATTTTGTAAAATGAAAAGTAATGAAAGAAAAAAATATTATTTTATTTATTCTAATATACATATAATATAAAGTGCGATTAGATTAGATCAGATTAGGGAAGTGCGATGCCACAATCGTAGCATCAGCACTCGGAGATCCATACGGGTCCATTGTCATTCCTTCAAAGAAATGGTAAGAGAAATGAAAGGAAGAGAATAAGAATTGTAGAAACCAAAAGAGAGAGTTATAACTAAAAAGACTCTATAACCTGTCTAAGCCTAGCACTAAACCTTTGATGTTATCAAGATTATGAACTTGAATAAGCCCAAGATCAACTAGGAATCGGCTACCAAACTACTTCACCCTGCGTCTTATCATTACCGGACAATGACATAGGATGTGTTCTATTGATCCCGATTCGTCAATATCCTCACACATCCTACAAAATACAAAATACGACCTTTCTTAGACTACCTCCCTATCCATACTCAGTAGTGAATTAGACCTAGCAACGTTCAGGGCTGGCCATATTGCCCTTGAAATTTTGCAGCCCACTTTATTCCCCCATTTCAGGTTAAAGTTGTCTATGATCTGTTTCTTGATCATCTTGAAACAGAAACCTATAGAAGGCAAAACTTCATCTAAACAATTTCCGAGAGAGCAATTTCTGAGCCCAATCTGACTAGTTTGTCCGCGATGATAGAAACATTAGAATTTGAATATTTTTTTCTAAAATAACTTTGTTGTTATTTATATTATAGAATCGTTCACATTCTGCTGATAATATTTATCAAATAAACAAGACAATTTATGTAAATAAATAACATAACATAAAGTAGATATACACAAATTTCGTCACGAAAAATTTCTAAAATTTATTTATAAACAAATCAATTCCAGAAAGTGCTAAATTATTTAATGCAATCCCATGCAGTCAGATATTGATAACAGCTCTAAAATATATACATATATGTGTATGTATATGTATTTTCTTTTATTGATATATGCAAATTTATAAAATGAAATAATAACAACAAATGATTGTATTATTTTTAAACTTAAAGAAATAACTAGATTTTAATAAACATTTTTAAGATGCTATAAGAATTAAGACGTCAACTAAATGTAAAATAGAAATTATAGAAAGTCTATCGAAATGTACGGTAGGGTAAGGTATTAGGGTAATTGTTTGGGAGCTAGGTGAAGTAATGGATCGATTGTGAAGAAATTCGGATTATATGATACCCTACACTATATAAGGGAAGATTATATTATATGAAAAACATGAGTTAACTTATATACGTATTATATGCTCTAAATTAGAATTCCGGGAGGACATTTGTATTGGAGCTAGATGAAGTCATGGATCGGCTGGGATGAAATTGGGAACATAAGTTAAGATCTACAGTAAAATTGTGTATAATAAATTTCAATAAAGTACACTCATATTTAAGATATTTATAAGAACTGTTTGCCATTTTGGAGAACAATTCTCGACTTAAAAAGTGATTAAAATGTGATGAAACATAGTGAAATGTTATATACATTCGCACAGACGCATGAAACAATAGCTAGTTGTTTATCGATATCTACGAGTCACAAATGAGCTTTGTCATGCGAACCTAGATATTTTTTCTTTTTTAGATAATAGAAGAAAATATGGGGTATGAACAAATTGCGATCAATCCCTGGGATCATAAATTTCATTCATTGATTTTTGTAATCGTAATTAGGGCCATTCCGTTGTGTAGAAGCTGCAGTACTATTTCTGCATTATCTTCTCTGCAGGACAATGACATTTTATAAGAGCTTTGGTAGATTTAATCAAGATTTTATTATTTTTAGTCCAGTGCCTAGTAAATCTTATTTAAATATTATTTCAGTATTCGCATTATATTCAAAATGAATGTAAGTCAAGATATCTACAACTGTGAACTATTGCAGATGGTACTTTAAACCAAAGCATTGGTTTACTTCCAAGCTGATAACTAAACTGAACTAGAGCAAGATCCCAACTAAAAACAAAACTAGAACTGAAACAGACTTTAACCAGATCCGAACTAGAATTGAAGCAGAACAGAACCAGATCTAATCTATACTAGAACCGAGCTAGAACTTATCTGCATTAGAAGTGAACTAGAACTAAACATAAACTAGAACTAATGTAGGACTAAACTTTAACTGAACTAGAGCTGAATTTTAACTGAACTAGAGCTAAGCTAGAACTGAACTGCATTATACGTAACTAGAATTGAGCTAGAACTAAACTTAAATTGAGTTAGAACTAAACTAAAACAGACCAAGGTCTAAACTAGAATCAAACCAAAACGTAATTGCACTGGAACTAAACCAGTACTGAACTAGTACTATACTAAAATTGAATACTAAATTCATTACCCAATTGACTTCAAATTAACTAGAATTATTAAATTTCGGGCAAGTAATTCTAGAACAGATACTCCACAGCATATTTAGTTGAACTTTAATAAAACTTTAAAACAATTTAATTAATTTTAGCCCTTCTAAAACTACAACATAAGAATAACTGAAAAAATGTCTTTACAATTTTGTTTTATGTTTTGAACAAAAATCATTTTTTATCTTTCTAGAAACATAATTTCTTTGTTGTTAATACTCGTAGGTACTTAGTAAATTTCATTTTAATAGCCAGTCCAGTCAAAGAGTATAAACATATCTTGTTTAAAAGTAAAATGTATTTAAATCACAAATAAATAAAATTGTTCTAACTTGCGTGCAATGTGACAATTCATTGAGGATGTCTTAAAAAAAAAAAAATGTGGGACTATGACGTGATTGATGATGGATGTTTGTGTATGTTAATGCGTGCGTGTGTATTATTCACACGGGTGATTGAACTAAGTACGTACGTACATTTGTAAAAGATACATACTTATTTTTAACAACAAAACGGTCAAAACTAGAGAATTTAAATCTAGCAAACGGTATTTTGAATATTAAACATAATACCAACAGCTGATTGTCGTTGAGTAGGTCTGTTAGAAACAGAGAAAATTTAGTTACAAAGAAAAGCTAAAAAACTAACTAGCCCCTTTTTTAAGTTATTCATGTTTAACTGTTTTTACGTTTGTCCAGATTGAAGTAGTTAAAAAGAAAAACGTTTAATACAAAACTACTACTACTATTTGCTTTTGTTTTCCTCTTTCCTTCTTTTTTTAATTAAATTAAGAGTTGGAAATAAAAAACAAGAGTAGGAGATTGTGTGTGTGTTTGTTTTTTAATCATAATTTTAAGAAATATTTAATTAAATATTTAGCTAAATAGAACTTTTAAAATTACAAAGAGATGGAAATATAATAGAAATATTTTAATATTGTGAAATGAATGATTTGCAACAATATTTTCCAGTTTTTAATCTAGAATTTACATGCCTAAGCAAATGAAATTTTCAACAACCCTGAATGAAAAGTTTTTATTTATTTATCTTTTTTTCTTTTTTTTTTTGCTTTAGGCTAAAAGTCGTTCGATTAGAAAAACATCATCTATTTTAAAATGTTTACCAAAAATAGAAATAAAACTACTTATTTATTTGCAACTAAAATCGATTTGTGCGAATTTATTCGTTTTGTTTAGAAAAGTAAAAAAAAAAACAAGCAAAGTTTTATATTGAGTAATATTAATTTGTTGTGATATTTTGTGATAACACTGTATTTTTCAGTTCTTTTCCAATTTTAGTTTATTTATTTTTGTTCTAGTTCAACTTGAGTTCATTATTAATCCAGTTATAGGTTAGTTCTGGAGCATATTTTATTCATTTCCAGTTCAAATTTAGTTCGAATTCAGTTCTCCCTAAGACTTAATTCAGTTCAAGTTCACTTCAGTTCTAGTTTAGTTATCCTTCAGATACATTCCTTACGATAGCTGTAGGATGTTATTACGGATCTACATTTAAAAATTTTTGTTTATACCTCCAGGGAGGATTTGCTTAAGGTTCTGCCTTTCTGTTGTCATATTTTCAATATTAGTCTACTCAATTATATAATTATACTCGTTAAGATACATCTGATTAATTGTGCCTAAATTCGAGCATTTCAGAGCCCATTTAAAAGGCTGAAAATAAGGCAAATGAGAGTCAAAAGACAACATTTTATGAGAAGCAAGTAATAAAAGCGTCTTAGTAATAATAAAAAATCCATAATGTTATACGATTTTAAATGTTGCAATTTAGGCCGTTGTGATTTAAGTGGCTTACAGGTGTTTGCCAACAGATGCTTGTGAAAAGAACTTGAGAAATTTTAAGCCTCATATTATACCTAAATTCAGATTGTGGTAGATTACCAATCAGATTCTAGAAATTCATAAGGATGATATCATCCGCAATGATATCTAGATATCATCCGCTCGGCGAACGAATGGAGCTAACTATTTCACTTACGTGGAATAGTTAGCTAAGAAAAGAAATCAAAAATCTGGTAAAAGCAATGGTAGAATTGAAATCATTGCCGTGAACAAAACAGAGTGGAGTAAATTTGACGAGGATCTATTTGTGATCAGAAAAGAAATCGAAAATCTGGTAAAATCAGGGGTAGAATTAAAACTATCGCTGTGAACAAAACAGAATGGAAAAAAATTGATGAGTCCCTACCTATGCTACTTTTAGAAACGAAAGGAACTTATACTACATTATCTGGTCAGCCTTTAACGTCTATAATTTTCTTATTTGATGATAGAAAAATGCCAAATGTAATGTTAGCTCTATAAAAATTATAAAAATAAAAACATACAGACAAACATAAAAGTTTATTTATGCATAAACATACATATGTTACATACATACATACATTCATACATAAATAAATTTCTATAGCTACTTAAAAAGGAAGATTGACTGTCAATATGAAATATGAAAAATATTAATATATAAAAAGAAATTCATATAAAACCATGGTAATTATGTCTTGCCTTTTAATCAAGAATTTCTTGGTAAAGATATATAATACTTAAAATATATATTTATAATAAAATATTTTCTTTTATGATATTTCATCATGAAAATTGTATTTTAAATAACAATATTTATGAACATGGAAAAAATAGGAAATAGATTTTTATTCAAAAAATATTGCTAAAACAATATTTTATTCAGTAAATACCCAATATACCCACCATCAAAAAGTGATGGGAGGTATATTGGGTTTGTCATTCTGTTTGTAATATGTTAAAATATTCGTCTAAGACCCCAACATATTCTGGGTCCTGGTAAGATTTTAAGTCGATCTAGCGATATCCTCCGTCTGTCTTTCTGTTGAAAGCACGATAGAGACCGGACCGGATGAGCTAGCAAGACGAAATTTGGCACAAATATTTCTCGTATATAAGGTTTGTTATTGGTATTGAAAATGGGCACAATTGGATTATA
>JACGTJ010005520.1:0-19357 GCA_014858695.1 Chrysomya rufifacies | reverse complement strand
ACATACATACATACATACATATGTATGTATGTATACATACATAGAGATAACTAAAGTAAGTCATCGTATGACAAGTCATTATAACAACTACAACAAATTTGCTAAAATATTAAAACACAAGCAACAACAACAAATTTTTACAATAAAAGCAAACAGAAACAACAACAATACGCCGCCACCAGTTGTCGCCTCAAATCAATTTATAATGCAATATAATAATAAACATACATTCACACATATTTTAAATGCAATTTCATAAAAAAATCTAAAGCAACAACAACTATTAAAATAAAAGACAAAAAATATAGAATGTGTGTTTTCGCCGTTTACCTTTTTGAATGACTTGTTCGTTTAGTTTAAAAAAATATATATAATATATACTCATGTGGCTCTTGGCCCCTCTTTTTTCTGATTAGTTGGAACGGAAATAGTTACATTTTTTTTGCAAAATAAAAAATATTGTGGCGTTTTTACGTATGTACGTCTAGTTGTCTTTATCACTGTTGCCAGATGTAATAATTTATGTTTAAAGGGCTTTTTGTAAAAATTTATTAACTTATCGTAAATATTCCACTTTTCCCCCTAATCGCTTTGATTTAATATAAATTGTCATAGTGAAAAGAAAAGTGTATTTAGTTTTCCAATTTCACAACTTTTTTAATTTAATTTTTTACAATAATACACAGAAAAAAATTAACTATCAACAATGTTACATATTATTTTGAAGTTTAGTTAAATAATTACTTAAAACTAAAAACATTGTCTCCAAACAAATTATCACTTTCAATCGCTCATTTAATTGTTTAATATTAGAAATTTGTTGATGAATTTTGACCAATTCATTTACTACATTAATTGAATGAAATATTTTAGAGTAATTTATTTAAGTAATTTAACATTTTATTTATTTATTTTTTTGTGTAACTAATTATTGTAAATTTTATTATCAATACTATTTCATTATATTACAATTTATTTTTATAAAAATAAATTTTGTATTTTACAAAATCATTTTGGGCTTTTTTAATTTGAATGTGAAACATTATAATTTCCACGATTTTTAGTTTTACAAACTTAAGAGTTTTCTCTAAGTATTGCATTAGATCTTTTAAAAATAATAATTTTTGGATTATTTTCAACATTCAAGTACAAATAATTCACTTATTTAAGCATAAAATTGCTGTTAAATATGAAATGTTGTAAAAATTTAAAAATTCTGATTTTTATTCTACATAATATTTTCATTACATTTCGTGGTATCTATAAAAATCTATATAAATACGAAAAATATTAAGCAAACTTATGTAAATTTTTGTATTATTTCAGAGTTCTTTTATATTGGGTTATTTTAGTATTTTTTTTTTTATTATTTATATTCTATTTTTCAAAAAAAAAAAAAAATTAAAAATTTACAATATTGATGTTTGTTTCAAAACAATTTAGTTTGATTTTATAATTTTTTCTTTAATTCATAAAAATATTCTAGTAAAATTGGCATCATTGTTTCTTTAAAAACGTTATTATTTTATTTAAAAATAAAAAAAAATACTAGTATTTAGGGAAAATTATCGTTTAATATACAAAACATTTGGGTGGTTCACGATGAAAGGGGTTATCGAATTATGTGGTTAACATGTTTTTGAAAATTAAGTATTCCATAAAAATTAAAAATTTTGAATTGAATATATCAGTCATAGGAAGTATGTATGTGGTCATATTTTTAAATTTTAAATCAAAATAAACCCATTGGCCGACAGCAAGATCAACGTGAATAACCCTATTGTATTTACCTAATCTTAAACTCAATTATTTGTAATTGCTAAATTTTTAAAAATCCATTTAAAATTTATGATATTTTTAAATATTTAAAATTGTTTTTATTTCGATTAATTTATTTTACAAAAAATCCCAATGTTCCCAAATCACTCTTAATATGAATGATAATTTCTGAAAAAAAATAATAAATATATAAATTAAATAAAACAAAAGTACAGAACACAACAAAAACAATTTTTATTAAATAAGTTCTTATTTAAATTTTTTGTTCATGGGAAAAACAAATGCTTATAACACTTTATGTAATTAAACAATTTAATCTTTTTAAAACTAGTTATTACTGCACTGAATTTTGAATTTATCTGGTTAATAAAACAAACTGCAATTGAATAGAAAATTTCCAAAGTTTGTTATATGTCAAATTAAAAGGCCGTTAAATGGAAATTTAACAAATTTATACTAGTCATTTACATAAACTACATGTTGATAAGGTTTGCGAAAAAAAATGTTTAGATCATGGGTAAAATACAATTCTTTTTAGCACAGGAGTTCGTAGAATAGATTTTTTTTTCAAATTGTTTGATTGAAATTTTTTCTAATATTTTTATAATCATTTTGCGATCTATGAGAAATTTTAAAAAAAAGTTAACTTAAAAAAAATCAAATGAGATTATTTATAACCAGAATTTTAAAACCTTAAATGTAACAGTAAACATGTAGCAATATCTGTTACCTAACCAGGTGTTTTTGATGAAATACATAAAGGTATGATCAATATTGTTGTTGGAAAATAGTGGAAAAATTTTGTGATTTTCGTAACGGTAGAGCACAGATGGCAAATTTAGTACAATTGTAACTCTTTGTTACATTTCTGTCATCAAAGTATCATGGTTTTACCGGTATTTATTTGGTACAATGTAAAATTTCAATTCCAGTTCATTTTTAGTTAAATTATAGTGCAATTCTATTTTAGTTTTAGTTTAGCTCAAGTTTATTCTTAATTCAATGATTTACAACTCAGTTCTTATTAATTAATATTAATACAAAATGAAAAGGTTATAGTAATGGAGCCTTAACTCAATTATTATATTTCAGAGAAATTATATGATGTAAAGCTGAAAATTTTACTTCTTACGATATTCATTTTTTAAGTAAAATCCTTTTGCCTTTTTAATAGTACATTTTTTCCTATATAATTTTAGCTTAACTGATGTTAAGGTTTTGACAATAAAAGTTTCTTATGGCAATGCTGCCAAATTGAACACTTTTATTACAACTTGCCATTTTTTTTAATTACAAAGTGACCAAAAAGCTGGCCAGATCATCTGATCATTAGTTTTTATCGTAAGGAATGCTACCATATTACAAGTTTTGAAAAGCAAATGAGCAGATGGCGTATTTACTTTTTTGTAAACAGACAAAAATAAAAAGCTTAATTTCTACATGTTTTGTAATATTTTTCATGTTTTGTATTTTTAATTTTAATAACTTTAGGTTCTATATTTATTTTAAATCTTTTATAACGCAAATATTCTGGTTTGAAATTGTTACTTAGCCGTAATAGCAGTTGTGTAAGTTTAATTCGCTACATTTGCTAGGCAAGGATAATCGGTATTTTGGCTAAACCAAAGTTATAAAATTTACTTCAAAAAGAAGTTGTATAAGCAAAAGTAGATAGAGTTGACTTAATTGTTTACTTTAGTTTCGGACACTTTATTGGAAATTTATAATAATGTCGCATGGTTTAGGACTAAAAAGCATAGTTGTTACTTAAAACTGGATTAAATTTATTGATCGTTTAAGGTAACTCTTTATTAAACCAAGTTTAACTACGAAGTAAAACTTAAATTTATTTCTTATGATAAATTTATGAAATAACAGAATCACTGCTAAATTTTATTTTTTTTTGTATAAGTCAATTTAAATGCGAAATTGACAAAAATATTTAAATCGCAATATGAATGATCAGCAGTTTTGCAATATTTAAATTTTATGATCTTTGTACTCTTTTTATTTTTATTAATTTTCAAATTTAAATGATATTAAATTAAGACTATCAAAAAATTGCACATTTAACTTTTTTTTCTCAAAAAGAAAATAAAAGTTAAATTTCATTTAAAAAAAAATCCACAAATTTTAACTGATAACGTTCAAAAATATACAAGAAATGTGCTGACAGATCATTATGATGAAATTTCTTAAATTTATTGTACAGAATGATCTCTTCTCACTCCTCTCTCTCGCTCCTCACTCATGCTCTTCTCAATTCTGAAAAATTACCGACTTTTGATAGGAGCAAAAAATATCACAAAAATTATTAATGAAAAAAATAATTCAACTCGTATGATTTGCTTTTTTTTCTAAATATAAATTTTTAAATATTCCTATAATTTAAAAACACAATCATAGAAATTTAAACTAAATACTTACTATATCTTATCATTTGAATTTGTTAAAAAAAAATGTCACAAGACATGTTTTTGATTTATATAAGTAATTTATTCTGTTTTATTTTCATTTTTTTTATACTATTAACATATAGGATGCTTTTTAAATTTAATTCATTGAGCATTAAAATGTATTTGATTTTATTCTCTTTATTTTTACTTTTTGTGACAATTTAGTTTTTTTGCCAACATTAAATTGTCAACTTAAATTAAATACAACACACACGCCCCTTTTATTTAAATTTGTGTTATTATTTTGGTGGTTGTGATAAAGTAATTGTTGAAAATTGGTGCCGGCAAAAAAAAAAAAAAAAAAAAATTAAATTAAATAGCGAAGGGCATGACATTAATTTTTTAAATGTTATACTAGGTTATTAGTAGAAATAAGTAGTTTTTATTTTCTATATAAGTGTCAAAACCAAAATGAGATATGATTAAAGGCACACGAGTATTCTATAGATTAATCTTTAGAAATGTTTAGATTTTAATTAGAAAAAAATATCTAATACTAAGTAATTGTAGAAAAAATTCTGTTGTAATTTTTTTAACACTTACGAGAGCAGGAGTGTGAAACAAAAAATTAAGGCTTTTAACTTATTTGAGTGCATAATATATCGGAAATTCTTGGACTAGTCTCATTATAGTTTATCTTAAATTTTGACAACTTTTTTTCTTTTCAATTCCCCACACCACCCTAAATGGATAGATTATAATGCGTTTTGTGCCGGGTTTATGTAACATAAAGTATACCGTTCGGCTTAGAATCATTTTCTAAGACGATTTAATGATGTCCCTCTGGACAGCTGGCTGTCCATGTAAACCATTTGCGTCAATTACAGTTTGGACTTTTAAATCTAACGCATTAAAATTTGACACAGATTTTTTATTTTGGTCCAAATACAAAGCCTATGGAAATAGGTTATGATCGGTCCATTATTTCTCATAACGCAACAAATATTCTTGCAGAAAATAAATCATTGAAATGTGCCTATAATTTATTGATATTTTTGTAATGATTTTTCTAATCTGAACTATACTTATGTTTCAAATTTCATTCCTATCGGTCTATTATTTTAACTAGCAATACCCCCCCTTCACCCTCCATACAAACGTTCTCTCAGAATGACAGTTTTAGAGAGAAATGTTTGTTGGAAGTTTTACTAATATTAAACTGAAAATTAGAATAGCTTATTTTTCAACCCAAGGACAAAGCCTAGTAACAGTGATAATTATCAATTCTTTTTTTTTCTTACTGCTCCCATTTATATAGTAATCCCGGGATAGGGATTAAAATTCATAATATAATATTTTAAGGAATTTAGAAATATGAGAGCCTTTTGCACCTTATTCTGTTACTGTAACTTTAAAATATCCATGTAGAACATGAATTTTATTAATACCCGGAAATATCATTGTTTATGTTTAATTTCGGACGCCAAAATCTTTATGTTTATTTACAAAACTAAAATTTAACATGACAATAAATGTGCAATATTTTTAAAGTGATAAATGGTTTCTTTTATAAATTGCATTCTTTCTAGGTTACCTTTACCGTTTAGACATTCAAACATTTTACGCAAATATAATTTCAAATTATTCATATAACATTAATTTATATCTAATGAAAAATTTAATACTTTATTAGATTTAGAAAATATATACATAAATTCATATATTCCTAACATTATTTCGAATATAATTTTCAATTCATTAATATTCTATGTCCAATCAAGAATTTATTTGATTGATTTAATAAAAAAAAATTTTTTGTTGCTATTTTTAAAAATTTATTTTAGCGTGTGTTTTAAAGAATTTGAATAATTAATTTAAATGTTGCTAAAAAGAAATTTCTGAAATATTTATAGAAATAGAAAAGATTAAACTATATTTTCTTTTTTATGTTTTATTATTATTATGATCGGATATTTTACATAATCCTAACTAGTTCCGAAATATATTGATATTTTGCGAACCACTTTATTTTTGACAAATTTAGATTTTTATGAAAAATTCTCTCCTAAAATAGAAATTTTGAATTAAATTGTTTTATCAATTTGTCACAGAAGTTTTTTATGAGTTTTTTTTTCTTTATTATTTCGTTAGAATATATTGATATTGAATTCATTTGCGGAAATTCCCGCGATCTCAGTTAATTAAAAAAAAAAATCCAGAAATAAACACTAGAAGAAATCGGGTAACTTTTTGACAAGTTTTAGCTAAAGAGAGTAAAATCAAATTTAAACTCTCAAATACTAAAATGTTTCAAAAAAATCCGCATTTCCAGAAATAAACACTGGAAGAAATCGGCTAATTTTTTGACAAGTCTTGCCTAAAGGGTGTAAAATCAAATTTACACTCTTAAATATTACAAAAAGTTGGCGGACGTAAAACACCAAACTTGTTGTAAACAAGTAAACATTTGGAAACACTAATTTGACATCACCGGTTTTCATTGATAAACAAAAACAAGAGAAATGAATTAAGTTTAAATCAAATTTTGATTCGAACCAATGAAGAATCAAATACAAAACTTAAATTTCAAATTCTTAAATTTAATACTTTGTCTATATAAACAAACAATTGTTGATCAGTTTTTATTTCTTGTACGAACTTGTCCAAAGTAAAATTATCGGCAAGTTTGTTTTAAAGATTAAAAGAAATTACACTCTTTTGAGAGAGAGAAATCGTTTCCCCTATTACCCCAAAACTTATCTAGACGAAGGTGTTTAAGCTAATTTGGGTAACGTGGATGATCGAATACTGTTAGCCAAACATACTTAATATGAGTTGGTAGGGCATTCATTTATATTTTCCTAAATATTTACACATGGAAATTGAAGTAGTTAGTAGTTTATAATGCATTAAGTTTCTTTATTTTATTGTATTATTAACATTATGAATATATATATGATGACGTACTTAAACGATAAGAAAATGTTTTTGTAAATAACTAACTAACCCTACATGTTATAAGGGTTCATATGCTAAGCTGTTGGTAACCTAGGAATTATTATATTCAAAAATAATATAATGATAATAAACCTTAATAGAAAATAAACATTTTTCTAAATATTGACCTTTTTTTAGAAAGTAGCATTAAAGTAAATAAAATTTTAAAAATTTTCCTTAAAATTTGTTTTAGTTTAAAGTAAAAAAAGAAAAAAAAAAAAAAACATATGTTTCCTCTATACGGAAAACTAGCAAGCGCTTAACAAAATTCGTTATAACCTAAAAATATTTCTTCTCTTTGTGCTAAAATTGTTGTCAGATTAAATTTCAGGTTGTTGGTTTTTTGTTTGACTCTCTAACCATTCATCCCTAAGTCTGTAGTTAACTGTTTAGGAAAATTTATAATAATTATTTCACACCTCAAAGAAAGAAATCAATTTGAAAACACAAATTAAATCAAAGAAAACACATATATGTGGTAATTGTTGTATAATTGAATATGTTAAGTTTGGCGACGCCAATAAACGGAACGCGCTTGAAAAAAAGTCAATAATAAATACTTTTTTTCTCAGATTGTGATTCAATAATAATAATAATAAAAAGTATAATAAAAGAAGGTTTTTTTTTTTTTTTTTTAAAGTGTAATACATTAGCATTGTATTATCACGTTCTTCATTTGCGAATAATATTTTAAAAAAAATATAATGGAAATTTTTTTAACGTCTTGTCGAAATAAATAAAATAATTAATATGAAAAATTTTTCCAAATATCAATTTTATTTTGAAAATTTAATGCTAATAAAAAAATTTTAATAACTTGTGTCAATTTTTTTTTCATTTTCAAAATATGTATTTTAGATTTAGTGGGGAAGCTCTATTGCTTTTTTTATAATAACACATACACTTGACAACACTGATAAAAAGTTTTGTTTATTGAATTACTCTGGTCGGCAAAGTATTTCGTTTTGACTCAAAGTGTCTGACTTCTCAGTAATCTTGGAAATAAATGACACATTTCATTTTTCAAGTTTTAAATAAAACTAAAACTGATATAGAAATAGAAATGACCTTGAACTGAACTATAATTGAACGAAAACTTAACTATATTAGTATATATTAGTATTAGTATTTTGATTCGAAAGAAAATGCTTTAGAAAATCAACTCATTCTAAATGCAAATTCTGATGAATTTCGCTTCAAATTTGAAAGAAATTATTTCTGAACTAGGACTGAACTGGAACTAAATTAGAACAGAACGAAAACTTAACTAGAATTGAACTAGAACAAAACTAGAACTGAACAAGTACTTAACTTGAACTGAAGTAGAATTGAACTAAAACTGAATTAGAACCGAATTGATCAAGAATTGAAATAAATAAACTAGAATCGAACCAGAATTGAACTAGAACTAAACTAAAATTGATCAAGAACTGAACTAAATAAACTAGAATTGAACTTAAACTTAACAAAAATTTAACCAGTACTAAACTAGAACTGAACTATAATTGAACAAGACCAGATCTGAACTAACAACTGAACAAGATCTAAACTGAACTAGGACTGAAATATTGTTATTGATCTATTTAAGCGGTCCCACTCTCAAAATCGGGCCGTAAAGTCAAATCTTTTTAGAAGCATTGGCTTAAATACTATTCAAATTTTAAATATCAATTAAAATATTGAATCTTGATAAATGTAGTTTAAAGTAAACCTTTAAATTTTGAAATAGCTCAACAAATATTTTGTTAATTAGATCGGGACCGTAGCAATTTCGGTGACACTATTAAAGAGTAGGATATAAAAGAGAACTTTTCAAAATAGCAGCTAAAATATTGTTTGCTTAATGTTTACCCCACTATGTTTTGCCGCTGTCAAAAGTAAATAACCTGCCATGTTTTCTAGTTTTAAAGCTATTTGGGTCGACTAGTGTTAATTTGAAATAAGAACTTTTTATATCTTAACTAACAAATTAACTAAGTTAAAACAACAAAAAATCTAATCTTTAAAAAAACTTTGCCTTAATTAAAATGTTTTAATATTAAAGTACAATTCTAATACTTCCCTAGTTTTTTGCTTCAATTTTGAAATTATATCATAAAACATTTTTGCCATACGGGCATGATATTATTTTAGATAATTCCTATATTATATTATTATAGCTATTATTATCTGTCAACAATTTAAATTGCAGTTTCAATTTACGTACCTACGTGTGTGTGTACGTATTGAAAAAAATAAGAAAATTTCATATTAATTTTTGTTTATTAAAATTGATTTATTGCACTGAACAAAAACACCAAACAAAAAAAAATGAAAATGAAAATAATCATCAATGGAAAATTCCTGCACAAATTTCATGTTATTTACAAAAATATTTACTAAAAAGAAATTAGCAATAATAATTTGAGACTTCTTTAAATATTTTTGTTATTATCATTATTTTTGTGTTTATATTGAAAATTTTATATTAGTAAATATTTACTTTTAACACAGTTTTTAGCAAGCAAATGAAAAACATATTCAAACATAACATTTAAGTCAAGCCAAGTCTGCTAGTCCAGTCCCTAAGTAGCATTAAATGGTAGCGTGTGAATTTCTAAAAATATTCAATTAACATTATAACAAATTGCAATTATTATGCTTTTAAAATCAATATTTTATTATTTGTACACAAGATTTTTCCACTTTTTTCTTTGTTGCTTAAAGACGAACTTTTTTTTCTTTCTTTCTACAAAATGTTAAAATAAATAATAGATTTTAAAGGTACTATTTTTATCATTAAATATTTGTTAAAACATGTTAAATGATATGTTTTTATATCTATGTTAATTGATTATAATTATTTTGACTAATCTGTCAAAAAAAAAAAAAAGTATTAGGGAAAATTTTCATCACATATATAAAAAAAAAATATTAAGAAAAATAAACATAAACAAAATGCTTAAAATTGGCAAGGAAAAAAAAAAATATTGATAAAAAACAAAATATTGTTTTATTTACACACTTTGACCCCATTTAAATTATTATGCGATTTCGGGAAATGAAAATGTGCTATTTTGTTGCTAACTTCAAAAAAATGTTTGTTATTTACTTTTTAAGTTTAATATTAAATATTGAATTTATCTATTGAACCTTAAAGGAAAATACATAAAAGATATTTACTGAGAAAATAGAAGATTGATTAGATCAAAATATTCCAATTTTATTGAAAGCCTATATTAAGAATTTAGAGCGAATTTAAATTAATATTCGAATTGTGCTCGAAAGTATGATTTTATTTTATTGATTGGACACTTTTTTATACCCACCATCAAAAAATGATGGAGGGTATATATTGGGTTTGTCATTCCGTTAGTAACATGTTAAAATATTCGTCTAAGACCCCAACATGTAAATATATACTGGGTCTTGGTAAGAATCTAAGTCGATCCAGCGATGTCCGTCCGTCTGTCTATCTGTCTGTTGATAGAGAGATCGCACCGGATGAGCGAAATTTGGCACAAATATTTCTCATATATAAGGTTTGATTGAAATTGTATCATAAAGAAGTTATGGAACAAAAAACCCATGAAAATCTTTAATTTTGGAGAATTTTAGTACATAATATGTCATAAATATGAAATGGCTGAGGTTACAAAGACGAAATTTAAGGTAAAACATAATATAGTAACAGGAAACTAAGCTGCAAAAAATAAACATAACCCGCCCGTTTTTTCGCCCGCTCATAAAATAATGATGGTGGGTATTAAAGGTTCGGCCAAGCCGAATATAACATTTACACTTTTTTTAAAATCCATGAAATAAAAACTCTGCATAGAGGATCAAAAGTGGTCGCAGACTTCATTTTTTCCCTAATTTCCAATGAAAGAAATCAGAAACTATTTAGTGACAATCACAGATAATTCTAATAAATTGAAATAATGTTATTAAAGAGATCAGTAGAGCAGATTAGAAAATGTTTCTAATTCATGTCACAAAACGGCAAATTCTTCGTTGAAATAAATCAGCTGCCTGAAGAAAATAACCCTTCAATGTAATTTGGATTACAAGAGGAATTATCATAAGTTATAGAAAAAATATTGTTCATAAATATAAATAAATTGAAAAAATTTTTAAACACAAATAGAGTAAAATTTGTTGACAGGATAAAAATTAAAAGCCTGTTCTGAAAATACTTTCGATGACAAATTTGCGGGTGTTTTGGAAATAGAAAGATTTTCGAGCCAAAATTTCAAAATTTTATTATATTTTTAGGGCTATAAGCTACTATTTTATAAAAATAATTTTATAGTTTCCCAAATGTGAACTGTTTCTTTTTAAACAAATCACTTTTAATCAATCGAACAAAATATCCTTAACAAATGGAAACAAACCAAACAACCAATCTACGCAATACTGAAATCATAAATACAAACTACAGTATTTAGGTCTAATCAGACTAAAACAGTAACACTGATTTCAGGACACACTGTTAAATACAGATCTACTTATGGTTAAATAATCTTTTTTTATTTTCCCATAAAATATTTTAGTATAAAATCGTTTTAAGTTAGGTATAAAAGTGTCAGAAAAGGTCTACTTATTTGTAGCACTTAATACCGGTTTCAGTTGAGTGTTGATTGATTATTTAAGTCTCTGTTAGTTGATTAATTAGAACATTTTGAGAACAAGACTAGAAAAAATTTAAACCAAGATCAAGTGATGAAATCCTGGTGAGACCATCAGAATTATTAAAAACAACAGTCTGGGGTCAATTAAACCTCTGCCAATAACAAGCCTATGTAAAAGTTACCGGTAATTTTCATATAAAATTTCGGAACCCAAAACATTTAACATGACCTAGGAACCTATCTCGTAACGAGTAGATTAAACAAATAACCACAATTTCAATATATAATATTAGTGTTTATCTTCCGGTTATTGTATCGGTAAAATCATAAAATCATTACATATACGATGGTAGAAAATTTAAAACAACTTTTAAATTTCATAGAATTTTTCTTTTAGATCATATACACAAATTTCTTATGGACTTTGTTCGTATGATAGTTAAAAAATAAACAAAAATCTATTTATAACATTTCCCTTTTTGCAAAATTTATTTTCAAATATAATTAATGAAATATATAAAAATATAATAGTTTGCAAAAAAATGATCGAAATCATTCTACCTCAATACTACGATATAAATTTATAAAAAAAAGAAATACATAAAATACTATTCATTTTAATTTATTTACTCTTTTCGGTCAATAATTTTCAATTAAAAACAATTAAGTTAAAGCTAAAATGTTTGAACAATTAACAATCAATATTTGCAAACAAAAAGTGAACGAAATACATAAACTAAACATTATAAACGTAACGATCTGACAAGACAATTTCAATACACAACATTTACGAGTAACAAAATACGATTCAACACTTCCTTAAAAATTCATTGAGAACTGCTAATATTGCATAAGATAGATCGTCAAAAATAAAATTTTTTCAACAATAATTTATTTTATATTTTTCTAATTCATCAAATGTTTTTTTTTAACATTTTATTAAGTGTGTAAATAAAATATATTAAAAAAAATAAATAAAATAAATTTATTTTAAAATAAAAAACACACTTTTGAAATATATGTATGTACATATGATTTTTTTGGCAATTTGTTCAGAAATCATGTCATAAACTAGTGATTATAAGAATTTCTATAAAAACAAAAATCATATGTTTATATTGTTTTTATTTTATATCTAGCATTTTCGTCGTCCTCCTTATCCTAAACATATACACACACACATTTGCAGTTATTTTTCTCTATTTCATATATTTCTATTTTTATACCCTTCACTTAGAGTGAAAGGGTATATATAAGTTTATCATTCCGTTTGTAATTTCTACATTTTTGATCTGAGACCCATTAAAGTATAAATATTTTGATTAGTGGCTTCAAAAACAAATATCTGAATATGCATGTCCGTCCGTCGGTTGGTATGTCGTTTATAAAGGCCTCCGACCATAAAGGTATATAATATGTATATCAAATCATTCCTTAGAGACGCGAGAATTTCTCCAAATCAATTTGGCTTAGATATCTTCAAAAAAAAGACCGTTATTTCGACTATTTCTATACGTACTACGGGACATGGAATCTCCATAAATTGATAGTATTTTTTTATAATTTTTTTTTTTGATTTTTTAAATCGGTTAATAAATAGTCGAGTTATTGTAAAAAAAACTACAAAATTTTATTTACAATAGTTGTTTTTGTTTTGCTAATAAAAACTACATAAACAAACACACCATATTACCCCAAATCTTTGTTTTGCTTTTGTGAAGCCGTTATAAAAGATAGAGACCTCATTGCTTCACTGAAAATTGTTTCGGTGCAACATTTTACTGGAATCGATCATCTGGAACGTTGAACGGAATAGGCTATTTTTGAAGGATTGTTTTTTTGTGTTAATCAACTTAAGTGAAGGGTATATAAGATTCGGCATTACCGAATATAGCGTTCTTACTTGTTATTATTTTTATTTCTATTATGTTGTTTATAAAAAATTATAATTATTATACTTATTCGCATTTGAAAATTTAATTAATTTGTTTGTACATATATTTTGCATTTGGTTGCCAGGAAAACGTAGAGAAATTTTTTTTCGATCTCTTTTTTTTCAAATAAAAACATCATTTACTACGTCAGGGGCAGCAAAGATCACGTGAAAGAATCTATTTTTGGATGCCTTTTTGTTATTTTTTTGTTCTCTTCGAGAATTTGTTACTATTTTTAATTTAAATTTTTTATGGCAAACGTACGTTTTGTAATTACGTATGGTTAATTATTTGAATATCTATTTTTTATGAGACGAAAACAGTTTGTTTTATTTGAATATTTAAAAAAAAAATATCAAGATTACGTTTTATCACGAGCCCTTTTGGTGGTTATTTAAATATTTGTTTTTGAAACAAAAAATTTATACAAAATTTATTGTATGTATGTCTATTTTTATTTTGGCAAATTTTTTCAACAGTCAGGTAACCTATAAGTTTATATGAAATACCCTACAATTGTTATTGTATGGAAATTTTTTAACTAATGGAAAATTTTATCCTGTGAGTTTATATTAAATACCCTACAATTGTTATTTTTACCTATGTATTTTTCTAACTAATGGAAAATTTTAAGGAATTTTAACAAATACTAATGATAATGAAATATATTAGACTACTTGTGTAGTTTCAACTATTCCTATTTAAAGACCTAAATATAGTCTAACTCTATGCGAGACTATAATCAAGATATAGACCAGACTAAACTTTAGCCATATAAACAATACTATAACTAAAATACAGACTTTGGTAAAAACTATTCCAGCTATAGGCTAAACTATATTCTAGCTATTGAACAGACTATAATTTAAATATAAGCCATAAAATATTTTTGCTATAGGCAAGACTATAGTCTAACTATAGATAATACTATAGTTCAGTTTCAGGCTAGACTACAGTATAGGTATAGGCCAGGCTAGCTGACTATAGCTGACTATATAAGCTAGACTATAATATTGCTTAAAGCTGGACTATAGCATGGATTATACCTAGACTAGCAAGTCTATAGTTTACCAGCAGGCCATACTATTGATGAAATGTCATTCAGACTTTATTCTGTCTATTTAAGAGAATATGTAGTAGCTTCAGGCCAGACTGAAGTCCAGTTAAAAACCAAATTATAGTCTAGCTATAAGTCAGGCTGTGGTCTATCTACAATCCAGATTATAGGTAATACTCAAGGCCATCTACATTCTATACTATAGTCTAGTTTTAGAGCAGACTACAGTCTAGAATTAGTGTAACTAAGGGCCAGTCAAGCTATAGTCATATAATTATATGCTAATAGTTTACAATATAGTATTATAATATAACTCTATAGTCTAACAAGAGTCTATAGTCTATCAACAGTCGAAACTGTAGTTTAACATCGGACCATAGCGTTTTATAGGCTAAATTCTTAGAACCTTCTAAAAGTCCTTTGCAATCTTATGATTTCATCTCATCTGAATCTCAATATTTTATTTGTTTATTTATTTTACTTTTAATTATTATTAAAAATTGAATATCAAGTGGCTTAGATAATTCTTTGATTTTTTTTTAGAATTCTTATGGTAATCAAGGTTATAATTAAACAAAATCGGTAAATAAAGCAAGTGCTACATCTTGTTTACCAAATTCTTTAATATTTATATTAAGTTCAAAAACATATTACGTCTATAAATTTGTATAAAAATTCCTAAATTTCAAGAATTCCTTCCATAAAAAAATCCCACTATAAATACCAAGAACCTCTCTGATCTCTCTAAAACTTGTTTAACAAATTAATAATAAACGTACACAAATTTGAAATCAAGTTTATATTTTTAATTTCTTCAATTGACGATTAAAGGCAAACAAATCTGACCAAAAATATTTTAAAGTAAATCCCCAAGCAGTCATAGAATCACCGCAATATTTTTATTTTATTTTTAAAAACTACTTTATACAAAATAAAGCCGTGAATTGAATTTACAATAATCTGCGGTATAAGTTTATTATTATTTTTTTTTTCATTGTTCATTTTCAAGTCCGAATCAACAAGATCTTTAAACTAAAAATAAACTTTAAAATAATTATAATTAGCTTGACATAACGTTCAATTGAATCACAATTAGTTAAATTATTTAGAGAGGGGAACAAGCGCAAAAGAAAAAAAAACTGAAAAGAGGGGGGCTTGTTTTTATGGCGTTCTCAGTTAGTGTATTCAATTTACATTGATCAGTTAGGTTGTGTTCTCAAAGTTTTATGCGAAATATTGAAAATGTAGTTGTAGTAAATGTTTAATATCTTGTGTTCACAGATTCATTCATTTACTGTTTTTATTGTTTACTAGTGTGTTTGTGTGCATTTTCTTCTTGTTAATATTATTTATATTGTGATGGGTGTGTATGTACATATATAGATATTTGTAGGATTTTTCACATAAAAAAAAAAAAAATTTCAAAGATTTTGTTAAACAAATTTTTACTGACATTCATATGACAGATGAAAGACAGATTAAAGCAAATCGCCAATAAAACGAAAATACCAACAAGAACAATAATAAAATACAATGACCTTGTTGTTATTTTAAAATTAATGTTTAGGTACATGTACCCTTAAAATTTGAAAAAAATAAGATTTAGAATACTGCATAAATAATTAACTAATCGTTTTAAAAAAATAAGTTTTATATTCTTTTGTTGTGGAGAAAATTGGTTTGGATTTTGTGCGAAATGACTTGCAGTATTTTCTTTATTAACTTTTTTTTTTGTTAAATCTTACGAATTTAAGGAGTGCTAAGGTATTAGAGAATGTCTAGAATATTGATCATAAAAATAATGATAACGAAAGAAACATCTTAAAATTATAACTATATTTTATTTAATCTCATACGACTACTATAAAACATATGGGTGCTATGTTTAAAAATGGTTCGATAGATCAATTTCAATAGTCTTATATTAAATTAGTGATTTGTTTCATCAGGATATCTCCATAATTGTGGGCCTACTTATATATTAAATGGTTTTGTATGGGATTCAAATGAAAATTTAGATTTCGTTAAGTATTGTCTGCTAATAACTTATATGTAAAAAAATCAATTCCTGAGGGACATATGTATGGGAGCTAGGTAAGATTGTGAATCGATCATTAACAGTCTCGTCACAATATCTCCGAAATTGTGTCATACTTTTAGGAAACTTTTGTATGGAAGCTAAGCGAAATAATTCACCAATTCAAAAGAAATTTGGAAACTTATTTGCGCTAACAAACTATACGCAGTTTATAAGCTGCATATAGCGCAGAATATAGGCTGATTATAAGCTGCATATAGCGCAGACTATAGGCTATATATAGAGCACATTTTAGGGTATAGAACAGAATACAGTAGGCTATCTAAAGCTAGACTAAAGCTTCCCTATAGGCACAGACTATAGGCTTTAAAAGAGTAGAGAGTATGTTACTGTAGGCTGTCAGTATGGCAGACAAAGGGCAAAATATAGGCTGCCTATAGGACAGACATAAGACAGTCTATGAGGCAGACTTAATGCTATCTTTAGGGAAGACTGTAGAGGTGTAGCTTCTAAGTGTTCAGGTCTTTTTTTTCGGCATAGTCTGTGTTCATTATTTAATAGTAATATAATGAAACCAGTTTGGTGTTTTTACCATTACAAAGCCCAAAAGACATAAACTTATAAATTTTAAAGTATGTTAAAATATGTTCATGTCCATAAGAAGCCTATGTTTAAGGAAATGTTTCACATAAAATTCATACAAAATGCTGTAATATTGTTTTAATGTTAATTTATGGTAACATCATTATTATTTCTTTATTTGTATTTTTTTCTTTACACTAACAATTACGTCAACCCTTGACGAATGAAATTTAAATGCCAGCTCTTCCTTTCAACTTTGAATATGAATATTAAAAAAAAAGAAGAAAAAACAACGAAAATATGCAAAACAGCAACTGCTATTTTAAGGAACAATAATATTTATTATATTGTTTATTTTTTCCACAATTATTATAAAAAAGAATCACTTTATGACGTATATCAATCTTTAAAAATATCACAAGAGTAAAAAAAAATTAACAAACAAGCAAACAGCTAAAACTTGACCAATGAATGAAAAACGTACGATGAACGTCGTCAATATTTGTGGTGAAAATTCCTTTAATATTAAGTGAAAACCTTCACGTTTTTTGTTTGACACTTGTGGGGGGACATTTACGTCGTTAATAAAGCAAATATTGTCATATATGTTTTTGCGGCAGATTGAACTCATTTTTTTATAATTTCAATCTTTTATTTATAGATTTGTGATGGAAGTACAAAGATTTAAACTCTACTGTTATATTAATAATAAAAAGTTTTTCTATTTAACCTTTACAACACGTGCTTAAATAAAATTTGAGGTTTATTTCATTAATATTTTTTTATTATGAGTGTGTTTTTTTAAATTTTATTAACCTTCATTTTAACTATAACATTACTGTAAATTATTCTTTATGTGTTGAGTTTACATATTACAATGGTGTCAATTCTGAGTTTTTTATGTCAGCAAATACTATGAAATATTTAGGTTATAATATTTCAATACTAAATATTATAATAACTTTAAAATTAAAATTTAAAAATCCTTTTGAAAAGAACTGCCTGCTTTTCTGTAGGTCATTTTTTTTAGCTTTTATTTCTGATATAAAATAATACCTTAATTTTTGCAAGTGGTCATGCCAAGTGTGGGGAGTTTTAGTATAAAATTTCACCTAAAAGAAAAATGGAGAGAATTTTAATTTGAAATGAAACAGGACAACATTTCTCTTAAAATGAAAAAAATGGAAGTATCCATAATAATATTGCATTAGAAATAAAATCTGTATTTTGGTACTTTTTTGAGACCCCTTGAATCCAATGTGACTTCAAAATAAGTTTAATTTATTTTCATGGAATTTCTATATAATTTGGACACTTAGCGGAATGAAAGTACAAAATGGGGGAAAAAAAGTACCAAGATATAGAGCTCACTATAGGGTATAGAACAGAATACAGGCTATCTAAAGCTAGACTAAAGCTTCCTTATAGACACAGACTATTAGAAATAAAATATGTATTTTTGTACTTTTTTGAGACCCCTTGAAACCAATGTGACTTCAAAATAAGTTTACAACTTTTTGGACATTCCGAAGTTTAGGTTTAATTTATTTTTATGGAATCTCTATACAATTTGGACACTAAGCGGAATGAAAGTACAAAATGGGGGAAAAGATGTGCCGAAAAGCTAAAAAGTACTAAAAAGACCAAAAAGTATCAACAAAAGAAAAAAGTACCATAAATTAAAAATATAAGACCTGAAATTTCAAAACATTTAACGAAGAGTCGAAGAGGGTGAATTAAAAGGTACCAAGAGCACAAAAAACGTAAAAAAATCACTAAAAACGTAAAAATTTACCAAAAACATAAAAATTTACCAAAACTGTAAAAAATTTACAAAAAACGTGAAAAAACATAAAAAAAACTCAAAAAGTTATCAAAATTAACAAGAAAGATTATATTCGACTTGGTCGAATCTTTGATACCCACCATCAAAAGAGGTTAAATAAAATAAATGGTGAAGTGGG
>JACGTJ010005482.1:0-14650 GCA_014858695.1 Chrysomya rufifacies | reverse complement strand
CTCCCATATAAGCCCAAATTGAAGAATATGGAATTCCATTGTTACATCATAATATGAATACCACATTTATATGGGTGACCCGCCCGCATTCTGCCCACTTCAGCATTTATTTAATTTAACCTCTTTTGATGGTGGGTATTAAAGATTCGGCCAAGCCGAATATAACATTCTTACTTGTTTTAACTTGTTTTTAATATATTTAGGTTCTTAATGCTCTAACCCCACTAAAAAGATATTTAGAAAAAATCCTTTTTTCTTAATCACAAATAACTGATATATTTAGCTTGCCCTAAATAATTAAAAATTTCGCATATTAGTTGATTTCTTTATTGCCAATATAAAATGAAATAAAAAAAGTCAAATATTTAGATTGTGTCCTATTACAATAGAAATTATTATTACGAATTTTGTTAAATGTATTAAACAATTTAAATAATTCAAAAGATTAATAACAAAAACAATACATTCATTTTTTATTGCTGTGAAAGTAGAAAAAGAAAAAAAAATATGAATATGGAGTAAGTTTCAATGATTTTATGGCAAATTAATTTACTATAAATAATAAGCCACAGTTGCAATATCAATCATAAACAAATAAAATCTTTTACAAGAAACTTAACATTTGCTAAATATTACAAAAATGGCTTTCAAGGTTTGTAGCGTTTGTTTTTTTTAATAAAATTAATACGAAATTGTTGAAATTTCCTTTTGTACCTTTTCAGTTTGTTGTTTTCTTTGCTCTTGCCATAGTTGCTAATGCTGGACTTGTTCCTGCACCACAAGTCTATCATCCAGCTCCAGAACCCACCACTTTGGTCAAAACTGTAGCACCAATTGCTTATGCCCATGCTCAACCAATTTTGGCTAAACACCACAATGACCATTATGATCCCCATCCACAATATAAATTTGCCTATGAAATCAATGATGATCATACCGGAGACAATCATAGCCAACAAGAGGAACGTGATGGTGATGTTGTTCATGGTGAATACTCCTTAATTGATGCTGATGGTTTCAAACGTGTAGTCAAATATTCCGTCGATCCTCATAGCGGATTTAATGCTGTTGTTAATCGCATTCCCTTGGATCATCATGTCAAAACCATTGTCAAGCAAGTTCCAGCTCCAGTTCATTATGTTGCTCCTACTCCAGTTACCACTGTGGTTAAACAATATCCAGTACCTGTAGCCTACCACCAACATCATTGAGAGTCATATAAATGAATGTATTTAAGAATTATTTGTTATCGTTTTTTCTGTTTTTGTTTTAGTAAAATTTGTAAATAAATTTTTAAATATTTTTTGTTGATATTAAAGAATACAAATGGAATTTGTTTGAGCTGAAATTAGATGGCAGCGCTACACATCTTGGAAGATATCCTCAAGAAATTTAGTATGATTTTTTTGGTCCGTTATTTTAAATCAATTCACCCCTCTCTCCCCATTTTATATGTTTTCCGAAATCTTGATTAAAGCATTCATTTTGCTTAATATATAATTAAATAATATTAATTTTTCTTAATCAGTTCACATTGCACCTATCTAAGCGCATAAAATGATTAAATATGTGGATAAAATAGTAATTTTATAGATATGATAACAAAATGTTTGCATTATGAAGTTGAAGTTATGAAGATTTCTCACATAATCCCCATACAACGGAATGAGGATTAAGCACATATAATGAATGAATGTGTGTGAAATTTAAAATTTATAATTTGTTTTGTTGACCTTCACTTATACGCTAAGTTCTATTCTGATCGGTCCATACAAATTTTATCCCAGAAACGCTTAAATCGATTAAATATGTCTCATATATCCTCATAAAATGATTAAATATGTAGGTATGTTCGCAATTTTCCAGATATCTTGATATGATAAGGAGAAAAAATATTGAAACTGTTGAAGATCGTTTAAGTTCATAAAGCTCTAAAATATGTGTGTAATGTAATACATTTCATTTTAAATTTTCTACAGACCTACACATACATGTATGTATTATTTTCGCACAAAAATGTTCTCCAAAATTCAGCATAAATGATTAAATCGTGGGCAAATTTTAAATTTGGTATAGTAATGGATGGATTGTGAAGGAATTTTGAAACTAAATTTAAGCTTTACGCGTATTTTTTTTATACATTTGCATAATTTCTATATAATTCCATTTGGTGTAGGGTATTTTTTGCGTTTTTGCTCTATTATGGGGAGAACAAATTGAACATTTAATAAGTTTAATAAATTACCAAAAGTACCATAGTGAAGTACATTTTTTCCTACATAATTTGACAAATAGGTTCTCGAAAAGGTAACAAAAATTGTTTGAGTACCAATCCATTTTTTAAATGTATAATTCGTTTACTTTCAGAAATAAAGTGTTATCAGTATCGTTCACAGAACAATCCTCAGTCCAAATTTGAAGATTTTAGCCCCAGGCGGTTAGATTGTTGGTTAATGAATCAGTCATCAAGTGAGTTAAGTAACGTTACTCTTTTGTATAAGTTTACAAATACAATATTACTTCACCTAGCCCCTATACAAACGTTTCCAAAATATACGGGAACAGTCGCAGTTTTATAGATATCTTACTGACATTTGACACAGATTATTATTCAGGCCCAAGAACGAAGCCTGTTGTTACAGGTTATGGTCGGGACATTATTTCTCTTAGCCCTAATAGAAATGTGTTTCCGGAATGGGGAATAATTCCGATAACTATCTTCAATATGCTCATATTTATTGAAATTTAGTACACATATTTTATTCAAACTGCTCTATTATTTTAAGTAGCCCCCATACAAACGTCCATTCAGAATTAGGGTTTTAAAGCGTGAAATATTAAAATATGTGAAGGAAATTGCAGTTTTATATATGTATATCTTAGTGAAATTCGACACTGATTATTATTTTGCCCAATTAATATATGGGTCATGATCGGTCCATGAATTCTTATATTTCTTCCTGGAATGGGGAATAATGCCTTTTACTCTCTCAAATATAAGTATGATTTATTGAAGTTTATGTAGATCATGTTTCAAATTTCATTCCAATCAATCTATGTCGTCCCAAAAAGAGGGTTTTACAGTGTAAAATGCTAATATATATGGGAAAGTATAAGCAATTTTTTTATAGATCTAAATATACGATCCAAACTTTTAGTCCCCTACAAATATCTTCCGGAATTAATATTTAGAGTATATGACATTTGAAATACTAATATATTTAAATTGAATCGGTGATATATTTTATTTAATAATATTGGTGTAGTATATCATATAGTCGGACTAAAGCACTCTTACTTGTTTCTTCATATTACATACATCCGCATAAACGCATTATAACCAATCCACCTATGGTGGTGTATGGTATGCAAACTCTGGATAGTTTCTATAAAGTATACTCAGAATTACTTCCTGATTTGTTAAGCCATGTCTGTCTATCGATCCGCCCATATAATTAAAATATTAGTCCTAATTTTACTGATAATCTTATAAAATTTTGCACAAATTCCTTTTAACAACGAACACTTTTTCGCATAACCCACACAAATATCGCCCCATAAATCTCTCAAATAATGTGTATTTAAGACCTTAACTAACGTTTTAAATTTCAATTCAAAAGGTAGATTATTTCACCTAGGCAACATGCAAATGTATCTCGCGGGAAAATGGTATATGAGCCTATAATCGCTTCAGATTATGTGTAATCTAATGAAATTTGACTTGAGTAAGTTTTCATTAGACCCTAACATCTAAATGGGTATATTAATTCATCTAGATTTCATGCAAAGAATTAGTTTATTCGTACCGGCTTCCTTATAAGAATATTTATTAGGTTGTTTTGGGTATCAAATAATGGGGTTTCACAGGCCTTTTATATATATTTTTCTTTTAATAAATTCCGGGGTAAAGTTTCGGCATCCCGGAAATCTCATCCCGAATCCAGATATTTTCGAAGATCATTCCCGATTTGTATTCATTTTTACCATAGAGAATTGCACATTAAATTTCCACAATTATATTTTTTAAAGTTCTTTATTTTCTAATTATCTTCAAAACTGTTGCTATCTGTACAATTTCATTATCAAAATGAAAGAAATTCTTAATAAGTTTTATAAAATAATAAATTATTTTCTAAGATTTCGGTATTTAAGTTTTTTCTAAAAGAAACTTTTTACTAAGATATTCACTTCACACTTAAAATAAGATTAAATATAAAAATGTAAATTATTTAATTCCGAAGAAATTTGGTACTAAATTCTATATGTTTCTGTTTTTTATGATTTAATTTTCTACTATCAAATATAAATAAGAATGAAAGAAATAAAAATATTTACTGCTTTATTCTAAAGTTTTAAACAAATTGCGGTTTGAAAACTTTATATGTGGGTATGTATGTATATCAAACAAATTCATTAATCATTATGAAAGTAAGCACAACTTACAGTATCAACAACAAAATTAGTAAATTCTAAACCGGAAATCTGCAACAATAGTCGTACCATATATGGCGGATTTTATGAAATAAACGAATTAATACGCAAAATTTTTCTAATTTTGTAACTTTTAAATAACTACAAGTCAATCAAATCAATATAAAGACATAACAATAAAAATCAGATATTATTTACTTTAGTTGAAATTACAATTAAAATTGAATTTCAATCTAAATTAATTGCTATAAAAGTTGACGCAAATTTTCAAATTGTATCATTCACTTCTTGTACACATTTCTGCAAAGAACAACCAACAACCAAGTACTCTTTAAAATGGCCTTTAAGGTAAGAAAATACTATTCATTTGTACAATCATGTGACAATTTAAATTAAACGTATTAAGTTTTACAATTTGTTTAAATTTAAACTTAAGTTGTTGAGAACAACACAAAAATTAATCGTCTTATTTCTTTTATATTTTACAGTTTGTTTTCGCTCTTGCCTTCGTAGCTGTTGCCAGTGCTGGTTATGTTCCAGCTGCTCAAGTTTATCATGCTGCTCCCGTTGCCGTACATGCTGCTCCTGTAGCTGTGGCTCAAAAAGTTGTTGTCAAATCTGAAGAGTATGATCCTCATCCTCAGTATCGTTTCTCATATGGTGTTGATGACAAATTGACCGGCGATTCTAAGAGCCAAGTTGAAGAACGTGATGGTGATGTTGTGCGTGGTGAATACTCATTGATTGATGCTGATGGTTACAAACGTACTGTACAATATACTGCTGATCCCATTAACGGTTTCAATGCTGTTGTCAACCGTGAACCTCTTGTTAAAACTGTTGCTCCCGTGGCCCATTATGCTGCTCCCGCTGTAGTCAAGACAGTTGCTCCAGTTGCTCATTATGCTGCTCCCGCTGTAGTTAAAACTGTTGCTCCTGTTGCTCATTATACCGCTCCCGCTGTAGTTAAAACTGTTGCTCCAGTAACTCACTACTCTGCTCCTGCTGTTGTCAAGACTGTTGCCCCCGTAGCTCATTATGCTGCCCCAGCTGTTGTTAAGACTGTTGCTCACTATTCAGCTCCCGTTCATTATACATCTTATGCCGCCCCAGCTGTTTCATACCATCACTAAATATCAGACATTGCGACACATATTTGTTAATCTATTCGACTATACATAAATATTTATTTTACGAGTACAAATCAAATGATAAGAATCCGAAATTTGTTAAAATAATAAAATTTTACAATATTGTCATAAATTTTTCTAAGCAGTTTGTCTTCATGTTAAATTGAATTAAAATTCCACAAATTGATATCTTTCGATAGGATGTTTATTACTTCCATGTTTGGAAAGATAAAGGAGATTATCTCGCAGAATTTTAACACTACATAACTCATTTTATTAAAATTAATAAATTTTTTTATATAAATACGAAATTTCAAATTTTAGTCTACATCGTCTAGCAGATATTACCCTAGAAAAAAAGCCACGTCATTTCATTTCTTTTGCTTTTTTAAGCATTTTTAACCCAGGCCGTATATTGTACATTGATTGTACACCAGAGTTAGTTGGTAAGATATATAAATTTGCCTCTTGATAACTAATGCCATTAAGTCAACAACTTAAGGCAATTTACAAATTATTTTGGATATTCCTCTCCCAGAATTTTTCATTAACAATATCGCTGCTACGTCCGTTCTACGCCTACAAGAGTCGGGCGAATTGAAGCATGATCATGCTGACCCAGTCTTGGAGTTTAAATTTGGTTCAGTTTTATTAGTTTTTACCAAGATACAATTTCCGGAGGAATCTGGCGACAGCATCTGCACAGAAGCATCTTGCCTGTGAATAACATTGAAATTAAAATCAAAGGTTGCCATCACGGGTCACTGTATGATTAGACGTATGCCCGAAAGTATGGGTTATCCTCAAACAAATTTATGTAGCAGCTGTTTATATATAGAAAGAAGGCCAAATAGGTCCATTGTAATACCTAATAATGGACCTAATTGGCATAGTCAGTGTATTAGGTTATGGCGAGTGACCTTTTTAACCTAACTTGGCGTAATAAGTGGATATAAACACAAAAGCTAAACGACAATAAAGTTGAAACATTTTGTCAGAAATCAAACTCTATTTTTAACTTGTATGAATAATATTAACATATTAACAATTTTAGATTCACAATCGGTATTATGAAGTATAAAATCCTTGAATTATAGAGTATCGAATGAAGAAAATAAATGTATCTAATGCAATTTTGTTTCAAATATTGAAAAGCAGCTTATTTATCAGACGTTGGTGATAACTCAATAACTAAGTTTTTGAATTTCCTAAAATACATTCTAATGGATACAAAGGATTCATTAAATTTATCTTTATAAAACAAGCGAATAAAATAAATTCTAGAAGATTACTATAGTAAATTCCTATTATATTATTTAAATACGAATAAAAATAAAAATTTTAATAAATAACAACTTATAATTTAAAATATCTTGAGTAATTGTATTTGTTTTTCTTCTTTTTTTTAATCATAAAACCAGCTTGTTTTCCTCTAAATATGCATGAAAAAATTGCAACATTAAATAATTTCATGAAATTGAGTTTTAAATTCCTCTATTAGCATTTATGAATGTTTAGGGGTTGAATTTAAATTTGAATATTTCATATTCTAAAAGTTTAGTTCTAAACGCAACAGGCGAAGACAATTTCCATTTAAAAGATGATAATGTGGATGCTAAATGCCACATAAATATAATTTTGGCAACACCCCTACAATTTTTCGGATAACACACTTAAAGCAAACTTTTAAACGAAATTGTTCAATGCCCTTTAATCTGACGTAAAAAACAAAATGAAATATTTTGGAAACTAACAACAAATCACTCAAAATTTTTATCTCGTTTTCTTCTTTTTGTTGATTTGATTACTATTTACAGATGCTTCTTTTCTTACCAGAGTGACTTTAGACTTTTGTTCGTTCTTATCGTTCTATTTAGATCATTGTTGGAATTTCTCATCATGACCCTCTGTGTTTTTCAACTAGCGTTGAAGACTTAACTGACAACTTCTTCTACTTGTCTCGTTTTGTAAGAAATCAAGAAAAAAGTATTTATTTGAATGCACAAATGTTGACCAAAGGATTTCGATTGTATTCCTGGCAAACACAGACACTCACATTTTATAAAAGTAATACTTTAAGTTTCCATTATATTTATTTCGATTTTACACCATACAAACATAAAAACAAACGAAAAGAAGTACGTCGGAAATAATAGAAGTGAAAAAAAGATCTTTTATTAAATTATTATTGTTCGTTTGTATTGCACCCCAAAATGCCACCAGTAATCATCATATTCGTATGGTTACAAATACAACAAACAAAAACTTAATTTTTTCATCATCTATGGGTGAACAAACTTGTTTTATTTCAATTGAAATCAAAATGCAAAATTATTTTCTTCGAGAAAGAAATAAACTTTATGTAAAAAAATAAGAGTTCATAGATCTTTTCGATGCAATTTTTTATTCGAAATTGCATTTGTTAGTTTCTATGTGTGTAAGTGAGATAGTGTTTGATTTTTTATTAGATCGCGTTATCCGTGTGATGTGTGTAATTTGTCCGAAAGATAAAAGATGAAATACCGATTCGCTGACTGACTAGTTGCCTGAATATTTCATTCATTTCATTATTTTTTTTTTATAAAAAGCCCGAGAATTATTTAACAAAAGTTTGAATACAAAACACAAATCAAGTAAACTTTCATCAATGCAAAACAAAAACTAAATTTATTACTAAAAACAACATCTTTAAATAAAGTAAATTTTATTGTACAGTGGTTTAATAAGATCCAAAAACAATTTATTTTTAAGATTGGAACAAGAGTTGATCATTCTAGTATATGTCTGTTATCTAACAAGCTTTTTGAAAAATAATAAAAAAATCGATTTTGCAAATTACATTTAAACTCTTCTCATTTGAAGAGAAATATTTAACCCATAGCTTAGAAAAACAATGTTTCGCGTTCTTATAGCAGGGGTTCTCACAAGATCAGACTTCACGACCCATTTCTGAGATTACAATGGAAGCACTAATATTTGAATATTTGTTAAGTCCTGGCTTAGTTTGAGTTCAATTCTGTTTCAGTATTTTGTTCGTTTCTAGTTCAGTTTTAGTTCGATTCTAGTTCAGTTGTAGTTCTGTTCTAGTTCAGTTTTATTTCAGTTCTAGTTCTATTCTAGTTCTAGTTTGGTTCTAGATCAGATCTTGTTCAATTCTAGTTCAGTTGTAGTTCTATTCTAGTTCAGTTTTATTTCTATTCTAGTTCAGTTGTAGTTTAATTAAGTTCTAGTCTAGTTCAGTTCCGGTTCTTCCCGAACCCTTTGGAGGGTTATTAGGAATCCCTGTTTTAAAACACCAAAAAGTGTTTACTTAACTCAAAATGAAGTTTAAAATTTCAGGGCTAAGAAAGTGAAATACAAAAGTAGATAAAGAACAATGATTTCACGTAACATTTACATTGAATAAAGAAACGTGGCAAGTAAAATGATTGATCAAACAATACCCTACTATTCGGAGTTTAAATTACTCTGTATATTAAAAAAATTTACAGAAATTTATTTACGGATCAATAGAAGTTTTCAAAAATTTTCGACCGCTCTAATATTTATAGCCAATGCAAATAAAACAAACCCGAAAATGGAGGAAGGCAATATTGAGGGAGTCTGCGATTTATCATGATATCTCCATTCAATATACAAGGACAACAAACCATACCATACCTCATTATACCATATAGCCTCCATACAATTGATCTCCCTAAATAGAGACTCCATAAAATATTATTACTGTGGGTACAGTCGCAATTATTAGATATCTAAATATCATGTTGAAGTCATAAATATTGTGGTACAAGACACAAGCGTCAGATTCTGTTGATACAAAGACAAAAACTTATAAAATTTTATCATGAATGGTCTATAACTTCATCTAGCCTAGAGTATCATATAGTCAGACTTGTTCTATTTAAAAAAAATTTCAATCGTACCACACCACTGTACACTGACGATATTCAAAATATTGTTGTATTTTTTTAATACAAAAATGTACAAAGAGTGCAATGACCAGAAAGCGATATTTTACTTCCTTAATTGTTGTTGCTTTTGTTTAATTATGAATTGTGTCTGGCCTGATTATTTAACTCGTACAATTTTATAGGATTTATAAACGAATACATCAAAACACTCAAAATAATGGCCAAACAAATACGTATAAGGATTTAATTTTGTTTTATTTGTTTAATTTCATAATATAACGAAAATATTTTTAAGGACCCAAAATCTAAATAAATTTAATAAGAATATTTCAAATTAAGCGAAATAAAAAAATATTATTAACAAAAAATTTACAACATTGTTGGCGAAAAATCCAGCTGTTGCAAATAAATTAACAACAAGATTTGTTTTCCATATTGTTATTTACAAAGGATGTAGAAACAGCACAGGGAATGTTCTTAAGATGTTCTTAGTCTCACTCCAGTAAGTAATTATATTCAGTCTAAACTGACAAAAGTTACAAGTGTGTTCAAGGTCATTACATAAAATCACAGCCAGCATCTTTGACAGTTCATTACCCTTTCATCTAGTTACCCCAAAACGAAGAAAATAGTTAAAATACAAAAAGACAAACGCAAATTGCATGCCGGTAGGTAACTAGGTACGAATGTACACCTGGTGCTAGTAAGTAGTTCCACGATAATAAAAACTAAGAAACTTTATATTTTGCTTTGTTCTCGTGGTACTATTTTGTTATTATTTCTTTATATTTTATATTAAGTTTAACATTTCTTTTCTTTCCACATACATAGATCAGGGATCGATGAATGTTTAGTTGTTTTGCATTGTTATTGACCAAGTAGTGTAAATACAAGTTGCTGACCTTTTTGAGTGCATCATTCTAAATGATGGAGAACAACAACTACAATAAGAAAAACAGGGAACAGACAAATAAAAGTGTTCAACAACCAACATTCAATGACACTCCCTTGTGCCTTCTTCAATAGTTATATGTTTAAATTATTTAAAGGACCACAACATAACGATCGCAACCAGACAAACAAACCCTTCTTTTCTTGATTTTCGAATGTGTATGAATATTCTGCTTTTTCTTTTAGATTCGTTAAAAAAAGAACTTGTACTATCAATTATCAGCCAGCTAGCCATCCACCACTATGATCCCTTAACTTTTTTTCTTACGCTTTCGATTCCTTTTGTTCTTCGCTGTTCCTTTAACTTGCCCAACAAAGTTGTGGCAAAATGCACTCCGTACTAAAGAAGAAAACAAGCAAATAGTGATTTGAAATTTTTACTCAATTCTAGTATGTCTGTTGAATTGTTTTTGTTTGGTTTAGTATTTTATTCCTTTAAATTTTTGTATAAATATGGGTTGTGATCCTCTGATATAGCATTCAGTGTTTTGTGTTGAGACCGTTAAGAGTTTTCTGTTTGGAGATTTATATATATTTTTTTATTTAAATATTTACCGGACATTTGTTCGCGTTATATTTTGTCTGCTAATTCCAACATTATTAGCATATCAATAATTGAAGAAAAATATATGGATTGGATCTACCAACAACATATGGAGCTTTGTGGCAGAAAAATAAAATCAACTAAGAACAGATTATGGATTAAATATGAACAAATAAATTATTTTTTTTTATCTGTCTGGAGCCTTTAAAAGGTATGATCCATTTCTGGCATAACATAATAATTAATTATTATAAAATGTTTGTAAAAGTGATTAGTGTTGTGCTTTAAAGTTTACGAGAAGTGTACTTAAAGATTCTTTAAATAGATCTAACTGAATGTTTACTTTTATACTTGCAATTCACTGGATCTCATTTAAAACAAAAATACTTGTAATCACATAACTGTCAAGATCAATTTCACTTTCTTTTGCCTTATTAGGAGATATGTAAAAGATTTTCAATATTTCAAGATCAAAAGCTGAATTTTCGACAATATCAAAATGTTTCAAATGTAGCGATTCTAAGTTCTACAGATATATTCAGATTACGATACGTTGCATTTAAAATTTTAATTTACACTATAACGGATATAAGAAACATGATAGAGAATATATCAAAATCAGTCATTAATACACAAAGCGATAGTGATAAAATAGGTGGTTTTAAACGTTTTGAATACACTCTACTGAAATTTTTGCGAATATCAAGTTTTAATTGTAGGTTGAAAGGGCCACTCAATTTTCCATTCGAATGCTTCCTTTTTATTGGAATAATTTTATTAATTTATAAATCACCAATACAAATGTTCTCTCAGAATAGTAGCTTGATCGCACAATCGTTTAAACACTTGGGTAAGGTAATAATTTTATAGATGTTGTGGTATAATTTACTACTTGGAACTGGGTCGAAACTTGAAATTGGTTACAACTGTTAACTTACCTACCCTCTATGCAATTTCACATCTGGTATTAGGTTTAAAGCTGTTAAATCGATTTTTTAAATTATACATATATACAATTTTATATGTATTTACTTCTGAGTCAAATGTCATAAAATATCAATTTGGTGTAGGGTATCAAAAAGTCGAAAGTTAAACTGATATGCAAATAAATTACTAAAAATTTAACTAAGCATTCGCAAATTTCAGCCTTAAATAATTTAAAATTGAAAATAAACTTTTTATGAATTATGTTATGAAATGTGAAAGAGTAAAAATCTAATCTGCGAAATTGTAAAAAAGTTTTCGATATTACGAATACTAAGTGTTTCTCTTTATACCACGATAAGTGAGTTATAAACGCTCTATCTATGAAAAAGAAAATGACTCAAGACCCAAGTTTAAGTATACCGTTCTACTTTAATTCATTCTGAGTCGATTTAACGATATCCGTATGTCCATCTGGACAGAAGGCCAGTTAAATCGATTCAGAAAGTGTCAATGTAAACCTTATTCAAACTCTACAGGAGCTATAGTCTTGAAACACCAAGTGAGGTAGGAAGAGGTCCTGAGCTCTCAAAATGTTGGTAAAACACATACAAAATGATTAAATATGTGTATGACGATTTGATGTTTAAATTGATTAAATTTGAAAGTGAGCTTCTTCGAACAATTATCTCAACTAGCTCTCATACTGTGTAACTCCACCTACTAACTTAATTTTGATTATTTTTCATTATTCGCAAAAAATATATCAAATTTAAAATTATACAAACTTAATTTGTTAATTTTAGATTGGTCTGCCTGCATTTTTTATGCCCATTTTATACGCCGACATCATACAAATGTGCTCCAGAAATATCTTTAAAATTTAAAATATTTTTTTGTAATTTGATAAGAGTAAATTTAATATTCTTTTTAAATATGAATAGAACGTTTAGAAAATTTATACATTATATTACATTTTGATGGAATGTGCGCAACATTCACATGTTTTACCCATTTGTTTCAAAGACAAACTAAATTTATTTGAAATATAATAGTAAAGTGTCGAACGCTTGGACAAAAGCCGGACGAAAATGAATTAAAGCAAAAATTGTTCGAAATTTATAAAATGACAGTATAATGTGTATTTTCATTGAATTTAGTTAACCTAGTCGCAAAATAAAAGTTGTCAAATAAAATTAACTTTTATTTTTTATTTATTAGACGTTTGTCACTTCAAAATATTCTTCATGTTTAATAAGTTTAATTTACTTTTTAGAGCTCACATCTGGTTTCCCTAGCAATAATATTTAATTAAAGAAAAATATATTGTATATTCAATATTATTTCAAAATAACAATTTTAACAATCTTTGTACTTCTTACAGATGGTTCCCGAAACAGAAAATCTCCAGAGTCCTTGTGGTGTTCGTAGAGTAAACAACAACTATGGTGATACATAAAACTCTCAAGGGATGCTCAATTCTTAACACTGAATCGCCCAACGATGCTGGGATACTTCAAACGATGTTTCGATCATTAAACAAAATTTAAATGTTGTTGATAGTTTAGGTTAAATCAATAAAAAATTGCAATAGGCGTAAAAAATGTTTGCTGGCCCAGCAGCAAAGTGTTATGTGTTTTTTCTATAAGACTATAAGTTTGAAGGGGGGTGGGCTAAAATAAGGCTTTATGAAAAGATATAGTAGTTTTCAATTATTAGTAGCTTAGATTAAAAATCCATTTTAAATGTTCTGTAAAAATACCAAGGATTTCTTTTGCAAAGTGTTATGTGTTTTTTCTATAAGACTACATGTTTGTTTCTAACATAAAAATAACAGTAATTTTAAAGTTAAGGAATGTCTTGTTTAGGTTTAAAAATTTTAATAAGATTTTTTTTTCTTTTTCTTAAAAGACTTCCGCATTATTTAGTTTTTGCTCTGAATAGAAATTAATCACGTTTAAATTTAATTAATTTATGTATGATGAATTAAACATTTTAAACTTTGGTGGATTGTTTCAAAATAGAAACGTGGAAACGGTACTGCTTGATTTCAAACATGAATACAAAACCTTTTAGCTAATAAATAATATTTATATATCTATTAACTAAAGTCTGTTCGTGTGGTTATAACGCAAAGGAGAAGTGTTAGATACACATTTTGTATCTATGAGTATCTTAGACACGTAATTTTAATTAGGTTGCAAATTAAACTAAATAATATAATTTGGGTATTTTTGTTTTTGTTTCTGGTTTTATTTTTTACTATTATTGTGACCAACTGCTGCTACACAATTTTTAACTTAAAAAAAAAAAAATACTGGACTTTGCTTACCAAGCTATTCTCCGTATCTTTTAATTGACCTTCGTTAAAAATTCATTTGCGCATAATCGTGAAACTATGTATTTTTGTGGTTAATAAAATAATGAAACACTTAAATTCCACACAACAAAATCTATTTCATTTTTAAAAGACCAAAAAAAAAAAATGCCGTTTATTGTCCAAGTCTATAAACTTTTCTTTTATGTCAAAATATAAAAAAAATACTTTTAGAAACATAGAAATATGTTTGCATGTAAGTAGACACAGCGTGCTATGAACCAGATGTTCCCAAATAGATTTTTTTGTCTTAATATTTTAATTTTATTCATAGGATTATTTTATAAACTTCATTAAGTATAATTCTAGTACAGTTCAAGTCCAATTTTAATCCGGTTCTAGTTCAGTTCTATTTTAGTTATAGTTCAGTTCTAGTTCA
>JACGTJ010005473.1:0-11169 GCA_014858695.1 Chrysomya rufifacies | reverse complement strand
CAGCCTTGGCAACTGAACGTTGAGCACCGGAGGTGATGAAGCTGCGAACAACGGCTCTGGACAAGTTCATCATTTTGTTAGTTCTTTTTATTAATTTCCAAAATAGAAAAAACGAATCGAATTTATTCACCATTCTCGGGTGGATAAATAAAAAAAAAAACATTATTTTGAGGAAATCGTGAGTAAATAAAACAAATTATACTTTTTAGATCATATAGAATCATGCATATTTATTTTTTCAATATATGTATAATCGCTTCAAAAGATTTCGAACATTGAGAGCTCTTACTTTCGAATATTTAAATTGTTGTAGTGGAAATAAAATGGTTCCATGCTATGTCGTTCTAATTCCGGTGTATTAGCCACATATACATTACATGAAAGAAATTGAAAATTTTTGGTGGAATTTTTCAAGGCATTTTAAATTCGAATTTCAAATAATAAAATAATTTGAAATATTAAAAAATAAAAAATAATAAATAAATAAATTGGGAGGAACAATCACTACAGTATTTTGAATTTTTTTACTTTACTACATTAAGCCCTGCCATCATTTGAAAGATTGTTGGTGATAAAACTATCGAAAAAGTGTCCATTTAGTAATCATTTTATGTTTATATATAAAAGACTCTCCAATTTACAATAACAAATCAATTAGTATCGACTTTTAATCTAAAAATCTACTCTAGAATGATAGCTTACATTTGGGAGCGAAAACAAGATAAAGAGAATTATAAAATTTTACTCAGTGTATGTATAACATTGGAAAGTGAAGTTATGTTTTAAGTGTTATTAAAAATTTTTACTAGTTGTAAGTATATAAATCCATAAAAAAAAGATATGAAATTAGCAACTATATTGGTTGTTTTATTTTAGATAAACAACAATTTCTAATCACAGAGTTAATTTTTATTACATATAAATAAAAGATTTTGGTTATTCTCCTTATTTCCCTTTTAAAACTTCTAAATATCACTAAATCGATATTCAAAAAGTTCTCTAAAGGGTGACATTTAAAAACTATCGAAACGAGGTACATTCCTTCCCGAACAGTGACACCCTTAAGAACAGAAAATGATAGAAAATTAGACTCTCAGTAACAACTTGAAGCTGCTTTTAGAAGTCATTTTCGATAGTAAATGCTTGCCGGGTAGTATGGATTCCCTAAAAAATGAGATGGAAAATAAAAGGCAACCATGACTATTTTGAAAAATTATCATATATATGTACCCTAGGTTGACATAATGTGTATGAGTGCCCCCTTTTTAATTTTGCGATAACACTAATATTACAAACATCTCACTTTTGGTGAGATTGTGTCGCTTTAATTCATATAATTTAGAACTATTTCTGTTTGAATAATTTACATTAGATCCATTCGTTTAAATTCCTAATTAATTAAATGTTTAAAGAATAAATTGACTAAAATAATAAGAATCCTCGTATTGTTCAGATAAGATTTATTCTAGAAGTTCTTTTATCCGCGATAGGGTTTTCTCCATAGTTTCATCTATGAATTTCCCCTAAAAAATTGCTATATTAAATGTTACTTTTACGTTCATTTTTTTTTTTTTGTTCTATAATTTGTTTAGAAACAACAGAGAGTAGCCGGTTGTTGATTTTATAAGCAGAAAGTTAATTTTTTCTGAAATGAATTCGATTTTATTAAAAATCCCAATAAGACAGTTCGGTCAGGGCTTTTTCAAAAAGAAATAGTAAGTAGTATCCCAGTTCCATGATAACATTAATATAAATATTTCAAATTTCTTGCAGTGACTTTGGAAAATGTAATGCGGTAACAATAGGAAATGTTTCACCTGAGCGCGAAATTCCCAGCCATATAAAAGTACCAGAATATTATCATCGGGAAATGAATCCCGGTAATACTCTAGGTATACCCGAAATTAAAACAGCCGAACAAATTAATAAAATGAAAGCATCCTGTAAACTGGCCTCAAATATCCTTAAATCATGTCAAGATATAGTGAAGGTATGCAAGTTTATAAAAATTAATATTTTGTTAATAAAAAAATTTTTGTTTGCTACTTAAGGTTGGTGTTACCACAGATGAGATTGATAAATATGTTCATGAGAGAATAATTTCAGAAAATGCTTATCCCTCACCTCTACGTTATGCGGGCTTTCCAAAATCTGTTTGTACGTCTGTAAATAATGTGGCATGTCATGGCATACCCGATGATAGGCCACTGCAAGATGGTGATATTATAAATATCGACATTACGGTTTTCCTAAATGGCTATCATGGTGATTGTTCTAAAACATTTATGGTGGGTAATGTGGATGAACGAGGCCAGTACTTAGTACAAAAGACAGAAGAGTGTCTTATGGATTGTATCAGTTTATGCAAACCCGATGTAGATTTTAATCAAATTGGCAACTATATACATGATTTCTGTAAGAAATCACGTTTAAATACAGTGCCTGCATTTATTGGTCATGGTATAGGAAGTTATTTTCATGGACCTCCAGAGATATTACATTTTAGTAAATTCTTTATTTTTAGCTTTCAAATCGATTATTACTAAATATATTTGTTTTACAGAAAATAGTCTTCCGGGAAAAATGCTTGCTGGCATGACATTTACTATAGAACCTATATTAACTTTAGGTGGTCCAGAGGTGGAAATTCAAGAAGATGGTTGGACAGCCATGAGTGTCGATGGCGCTAGAAGTGCTCAATTCGAACATACTATACTTATCACCGAAAATAGTCATGAAATTCTAACACTGCCCGATGAAATTTGATAAAAAACATACGTATCTAGTTTTAAATTAATATTTATAAGAACTGACCTGTAAGTTTTGAATTAACAAATTCAATACTGAAAATTTGTTATAATTACTGCATGAGTTTATACAAAAATAAAACGCATTGTAAATGAAATTATGTATATTTAAATAACCAAATTTGTTATATTGTCCTTTGTCTTTTATGATTACAACAAAGCCTACTTTTAATTTAATCGAAATTTTCTATTCGATTTTAATATTTGTTTGTCTAAAACTTTGTGGTCTAAAATATCAAATCGATTTTGTAATCCCATATAAATATTTAAAATTTTTTGTTTACGAATGAAAGTGCAAAGAATAAGTATATATTGGTGTCTTTGCGTTTTTGACAACTTGTTTACAAATACTTCGTATTTTTGGAGTAAACCATGATACACAGATGGCAGGTAGAACTAGAAGGACAGCTGATAATTTTTCCCCTATCAATTTTTTTAAAACTATCATTTTATAATTGTACTTTGACATTGTGAGAGAATGAATATACTTACAAAATATGTTCAACTGTGTTCACGTTTTCGAATATTAAAATTTTGGAACAAATATTATACTATGTCGATATATTATCTATATCTTTATCTATATGCATGTTCCTATCGTTCCTATATGGAGCATAGGACAGGACTGTTATAACACGTTTATATAGTGAATCGTTTGCTTCAAATCAAACAGCCAATCCATGGATAGTCTTGCCATGTAAACTTGTTTCTGCGTCTGACAGTGGCATCTACTAAGGTCATTATCCGGGAAATACTTAATCAGATTGGATGTATTTAAAGTTTAATCTGGGGTTTTTGATAATACGTGTAAAGATTTTCAAAAAATGGAAATAAATTTTGAAAACTGATTAAGAACGTAGTTCCTATATGGAGCATAGGACAGGACTGTTATATCACGTTTATATAGTGAACCGTCTGCTCCAATTCAAACAGCCAATCCATGGATAGTTCCTTCGCCATCGATTCAAAATATATTTCCCGGGAACTACTAAATCATAGATTGGATGTATTTGAATTGAATTGGTAATCTGGAGTATTTGATAATACGAGTAAAGATTTTCGAAAAATGGAAATAAATTTTGAAAACTGAGTAAGAACGTAGTTCCTATATGGAGCATAGGAAAGGGCTGTTATATCACGTTTATATAGTGAATCGTTTGCTCCAAATCAAACAGCCAATCCATGGATAGTTCCTTCGCCATCGATTCAAAATATCTGCCGTTGTCTCACCATGTAAACTTATTTCTGCGTCTGACAGCGGTATCTACTAAAGCCATTGCCCGGGAAATACTTAATCATAGATTGGATGTATTTAAATGTTGAGTTGGTAATCTGGATTTTTCGATAATATGGTAGATTTTCAAAAAATTAAAATAAATTTTGAAAACTGAGTAAGAACGTAGTGGATCACTTAATCTACTACATTTTTTTTTCTTTGTTAGATTGGTTTGTATTTTAATGATTTACAAAATCATTAAAAATTTATTGTAAATTGTATTTTATTGGATTATTTTTTTATTCCACAAATTACATTTTAAATTTTTAAGTTTTCTATTTCTGTGTCACTTGTTCATATTAAAATAGCGATAAATTTAAAATTTTTATCTATTTAATAAAAGGAAGTTTTTATTAAATAAATTCCTTGCGAACTTTTATTTCTTAAATTCATTTTTACGTTCTTCTTTTTCATTTTAATTCAAAAATTATGACGAAATTCCGTTTCTATTTTTCGTTTTCCTTAAAAACGCTTATTTTGTTTATAAAAATTTGGCAACTCTTATTCCGGCTTTCTTTGTATTTTCTCTTCTCATCTGGTTTTTCAAATGCAATCGAATGTTTGTGAGTGTTTTTGTTTTTGGCATTTAGTGTTTTTTGTGTGTGAAATAATTGTGCTGTTGTTGTGTGTTTTTATTTAATTTTTAATTTATTTAACAAATTACTTTTAAGAACTATTTAAATACATATATATAGTAATTATATATTAAAATACTTATTATATTACAAAAAAATATGACACAGTGGGGAAAAATCTGCCGCATTTGTGCTAGCCCTGCCGATTACGAAATTTTTGCCAATATTCCTATTTATTTACATGCAAATTGTAAAGATTACCTAGACTGGCAAGTACCCATTAATGAAATGCTTGAGGAAACCACAGGACTAAAGGTAAATTTTAATGGTTTAATAGTTTTCATATTTTAAGAAATTAAATTTGTAAATGTGAAAATGTTTTTTCTTCATTCGAAAATATTTCAATAACATCTGTGAAATTGGCTTTATTCACATTCGCATACATTTACACTTTGATGAGAAATGTATACTGTAGAAAAAATTTGGAGTAGATACGAGGATTGTTAGAAAATGCTTAAAATTATTAGTTCTTTGTCGATTTATTGTTATAACTTTTTTTTTTATCAAAACAAGCGTTACCTATAGGGCGTAAAATAACAGAGGTGGAGACTACAGAAAATATTATTGCTAAGTATGCTTACTCCCGGGATCTCATTGAAAATGTCATCTAAATAGCATTAGCTTTTCTGTATGTTTATTGTTTTTGTATGTTAACTTTAGATCCCGAGATGTCATTGAAGGTATCACCTAAGACATAATATGACACATATAGTGATCGCAAACTTAGGGATATACTGAGGTAATATTTATAAAGGACAGTTGTTTTTAAAGGTATTTTTGTTGGTAAACTTTAGCAAGAAAATTTACTTTATAGACCTTTCTTTTGAAAATTTGTGTTACATAAAAATCTATCTACACAAAAACAAACCTAGTGACAATCGTTTGCAAAGCGTTTTACTTATCTAAAACTAAAGTAGAACCGAACTACAGCTGATCTAGAACTGAACCAGTCCTGAACTACATTTGAACAACAATTAAACCAGATCTGAAATATAACTGAACAAGAACTGAACTTTTGTTCTGATCTAGAACTCAAATTAACTCAAATAGAACTAAAGAACTAAACTAGAATTGTAATGAAACTAAACAATAAATGAACTAGAACTTAACTAGAGCAGAACTGCATTAGAACTGAACTAGAATAGAACATGAACTTAAGTAAAATTGAACTAGAAATGCACTAAAATAGCCTAGAACTGAACTGGAACACAATTAGAACTAAGCTAGAACAAAACTATAACAGAAATAGAAATAAAGTAGATCTGAAGAAGAACTGAACTACAACTGAACACGAAATAAATTAGAACTGAATTGTAATTAAACTAGCACTAAACTCACTCTAAACTAGAACAGATTTTCAATTGATCTCGAACTGGACATAAAGTGAACATTAACTGAGTATAAACATAACACAAGTTAAACATGAAGTGAACTAGATGTAAGTTGAAATAAACAAAAATCAATTTAGAATTAAAAATTAACTAAATAATATTCGGTATTTTCTCCTAATTTGTACATTATTTATCATCCGTGTGCTAAACAAATTTTGATATATTTACAAAATGTCTTCTTGTTTATAACAATTACTCCATAAAAATTATTCTATTTATATTTACAAATTTAAAAAAAAGTATCATTAACTTCTTCTTCAGGTCTCTCCCGATGATGGTTTGCCTAAAAATATTTGTGCTCTATGCATTTCATATCTAAAACATGCAAAAACATTTCGAGAACAAGCGATTAATACATGTTTAAATTTTTTAGCTGTTAAGGAATATAATAATATAGTTAATGACAAAAAAGTATGGAATTATGAAGAAATAATAAATGATGTAGTTTCAAGTACTATACGTAATTATAATGACGATGATAATCTGAAAAATAATCAAAACAAAGAACAAAATAAAGTTTCGAAACAACTAATGTCCAATACAAATATTAATAATAAATCGACGTTATCGAGACAAATACAATTATCTTTGCAATATTTATGTAAATTATACGAAAATAATGAGAATAGAACGGTTAATGCAAGCAATTTAGAAAGAGGAACGGGTAATGGAGTCTATAAAACATTGGCCACTAAACAAAGACGACAATATAATAAAACCATTGATATGATACCCGGAACAAGTGGTTGTAATAGTAAACGACAAAATATGGAAGATGATTTGCCTCGTACAACATCAAGTGACGAATATGAAACACCAGAAGAGACTGGTGGTAATGGACATATTAAAAATAATATATTCTCTTATAAAGAGAAGAATTTTGAAGAGGATGATATTATGGATTTAGATGAACTAAAAGATGCTATAACTATAAATATACCCCAAACATGTAAAGAGCATAAGTGCTCGTTTTGCTTCAAACGTTTTATGTTTGAAGAATCCTTTGGCGAACATAAGAAAACTTGTATAGAATACAAATTTGCCACATTCCTAGAAGAAATGAATAATCTCTGGTTTATAAGAAGGGCTAAAGAAATTTCACCACATGAATTTATACGACGTATGATATTTAGTTTACGTAAAACATGCGAATGGTTAAAGGAAAATTGTATTGATACAACGCTGCCAGATTTGTTGCAGAACAATCAAACTGCTACCACAGATGTAGCCAATAAACAAAGACTAATAAGTGATAGTAAATCAACTGCCTCTTCTACAGAGCCTGAACAATTGGCACACAAACTTAATAAGGCTTTAATGGCAACAACATCACCCCTCTTGGTAGCCTCCAGACCTTCTGTGGTACGTAATACACCAATAAATATGAGTAATAATATATTACACGAGATTGAGAGATCGGAAAGTAGAAATTCACAAAAATTAATATTGAAAAAACCTATACCCATATTGGCTACATCTTCGGCACTGAATACTATTAATAATCTACAAACAACCAATATGGCATATACATCACAAGACTCGGAACGATTAGCATTTATGGAAAAATTACAAAACGCTGCCAAACCTGTTACAGATGCAACAGCTACTACTTTAAATATTACTAACCCTACCACTCCTATTAAGCCAATATTACCATTAAAACCAAATAATAATCCACCTACACCTCTTATAAGTGTTAGACAAGACTTATTAGCCCCTATACAAACTAATACTAATAGGCCAATTAATCATAGTTCACCACTTTTGGATCTTCTACAACAATCCTCTTCCTCACGTAATTCCATAACACCTGTTGTTAATCCTTGTGCCCGTTGTCCTCAGTGTAATTTGTATTTCGATACTTTAGATGGTTTAGAGATACACAATGCTATGCAGCATAATAACTTAACGGCTACTACGTGTCAACCTTCCGATTCTCTTACTACAGATGTCCAAGATAATGATGATGAATTGGATTCAGAACATAAACGTATAATAGCACTTTTCGAAGACGATGATGATATATAAAATAATTTATGTTTTTTTTTTTTCTATGTCGTTGTTTTTATGTGTTTATTTTAAGTTATATAACAACAACTAAAATTTATTTTTAAATTATGACTTTTTTCTATTCCTGTTAAATAATTTTATTATATTTGCAACAATTTTAGTTATATATTTTTTGGCAAGTATTTAACTGTGTGCTTTCAAATTGGAAGGTGACGATGTTCACACTTTTATCGAAAATATGTTTTATTTTGAAATTCTATTTTTAAAATTTTTCGTCCTGATGTCATCTTTTGTAGAGCTAATTAAAAAATAATTTGTCAGACCTGTTCGCTATTTCGAATAGGTCTGATCGAAAACAAGAAAGGATTTTTAAATAAATAGTTATTTCACATATAACTATTAAAGACTCCTGATCGAACAATACTTGTTTTTAAAAAAATTCACTCTAGAGAATGGAATTTTGACATTCCGTTCGTAGAAATGAATGTACGTTTAAAGGGAGAAACTTCTGTTATTAGAAATTGCTGCTAAATAATTCGCAATAGCGAATATAACATGACATTTTGTAGTATTATCTTGCATTTTATGTACATTAAATAAATAATAAATAATAAACTTCTTGTTCAAATTTTTAAAAAGATCAAATGAATGATTTATGTCGTAAAAAAAATATTTCATCTACACAGAATTCCTGAGCGAGTTCAGATTCAATTGCTATTTACAGGTCTATACGGAGTTTGAATTAACACCATGTTAAAGAGAGAGAAAGAGAGAGAAATCTTTATTTTCCGTGAGCATTGTTCAAATGATTTCTGTGTGGTGTCTCCCAAACATTAAGCTTCTTAGTGTCTGCAGATTTATTCAACTGAAATATGGACTTAGTAATGAATATGATTTCACCAACTTTTATAGAGTATCTAAATATCCAAATTAATGTTTTTTCTATTTCCGGTATCTTTTCGCTTACGAGAAATCGTGATTTATTTTTAAATTTCCTCATATAACAAACAACTAAAAAATTTTAATGAAAGCTTGTATTTTTTTTTAATTATGCAGAATTATAACTCGAAAACTTAAGTCAATTCGAATAATAATTACTAGATTTTAATTTTCTAAAAGTATATAAATTAATTTTGGGAATATTTACTTTTTTTTTGAAAATTTTCTTTCTTAAAGAAAATTCTTTGAAAAAAATTCCGAAATTTTTCTTTTGTGATCCAGGCGAAATACAAAAAAAGAATTGCCGTAATAGTAAAGTATTTCTTTGTTAAATTTCATATATAGAAAATTGAAAAATATTTAAAATTTTCTTAAAATGCTGTTTCTTTAGATGACATCTGAAAATTTCAGTTTAATTTCTAAAAAATGTATTTCTTTGAAATAATACCGAAAATTTCGGAGCTAATCAAAAAATTAGAAAATATTTTCAAACATGGAATATCGTTCAATAGTATTTTTATGGGAAACTTTTTTTCCGGTACTACCGGATCAAAAATGATAACAGGAAATCTTGAGAAGAAAATTCCCATAAAGAACACAATTCAAAATGATGAATGAACACTATATATGCGTGAAAAGACTCTACGTTCTGTGTATTAAGAAATTTTCTTAACATTTTTTTTTTTAGAAGAATTCGAAAATTTTAATATAATTTCTATAAATTTTATTTCTTTGGAAACTTTTTTGGAAATTGATCGAATAATAAGAATTTTTTTTTTTCAAATATAGGAAAATCCTTAAAAAGAATCTTTATACGAGACTGAACCGGTACTAGGTAATCAAAAATTGAAACGAAATTTCTCGTAAAGGACCGTTTTCAAAATAGATTTAAATACGAAAAGACCGAAATGTAACATTGTGTGACAATTTGCAACTTAAAACGACACTACGTAGTAAAACAGTGTACTTAGCCTCAACATTTTAGTCAAAAGGATCTCAAATATTAAGCAGATATTTTTTAGAAAATATCTATGGAAATATATAAAGCTTAGAATCTTTTTTTGGGAATATTGCAACACAACAAAAAAACCTCAAAAGTTGTTATAAATTGGTGGAAATATAAAAAATATAGATTGCTTAAGTTTTTAATGCAATATTTAAAAGTGTGTTATTATTGGGCTCTAGAAATCCCAGGCTATCATTTAACATATCGGATTAAAATTCAATATATATTCATAAATTTTGAGAGATGATGTACAAGCTAGAATTATATAAGTTTTGAAAATAGCTACAATAATGTAGGATTTTTCGGGAATAAACATTTAAATAAAAATCTTTTCTTTCATATCCAGTTTTGATTATTAAAATGTTGCAGTTTTTATTTTATATAGTTTCTGGCACCATTATATATATGCCATATTTTCCTAAATGGGTGCAAACTACTGTTATACGGTGTTACAGAAATTCATTTTATTTTTACAGATCTTTAAACATTGATTTAAACATTTTGATACAAAACTGATTTCCTGGAAATTTTAGAAAAAATTATTTGGATTACGGCATCCAAAATGATGAATAATTTTCGTAATATCCGGTTACTGGAATTCCCTTAAAAACATTCATCAAAACAATTTCCAAATTATGCAAATTTTTCTTAAAAAAACAATTCAAATAAATTCATAATGCTAAAATGTTACGAAATCTTTTTAGCATTTTGAAACTGTTCCTAAACATCACAAGTTTTTCAGCACCTTGCTATACATTTTACATTTAGTTTTTTTTTTTTTTTAATATGAGTAATCTGAAATATAAAAACATGTTATATATATTTATCAATTTAAAAACAATGATATCTCTATTTGATTTTACTTGATTCAATTATTTTTAATAAAATGCTACATTTGATACAAACGTAATTTCGAATAACACAATAACAAATTGCACTGAAAATGTGTTTGTTCTATAAAATTTTCAAATTGTTTTTTCTATTTTTAACGATTTTAGTATATCCCAAACGAATAATACAACCTTTCGGCATATACCCTCTAAATATACAACCAAACTTAATTATAATTCGATATTTTCTACAAATTTTAATTAGGAAAACAACT